>VUQG01029453.1:0-16827 GCA_015106755.1 Etia nguti | reverse complement strand
GCAATAAATGTCATGGTCCTGAGTCTGTTGACTCAGTGTTTTGTGTTTTCTTTATGCTTTTGTTTATTCTGATTATGTATTCCATTATGATTTGCCATTTGTTAGGTTTCTGTTCTGTGCCTGCCCTGATCCCACCTTCCATGTTCCCCGTCTGTCCATGATATCATTGTCAGTCTGCGTCTGTTAAGTTCCGTGTCTGTCGTGGGCTTCCTGTTTTATTTTCGTAGGTCTGTGTCTTATGTCAGTGTGTTCAGCTTTGTGCTCTCCCTGTCTCGTCAGTGTGATCAGCGTCAGCCGTGTCTCCCAGCTGCTTCCTCTCCACTCCGTTCACCTCTTGTATTTAGTGTCTGCGTCTTCCCCTACTCGTTGTCGCGTCGTTAAGGTCTGTTCACCCTTACGTTGACTGTGTG
This sequence comes from Etia nguti, assembly GCA_015106755.1. Taxonomy (NCBI): domain Eukaryota; kingdom Metazoa; phylum Chordata; class Actinopteri; order Cichliformes; family Cichlidae; genus Etia; species Etia nguti. The sequence goes on along the minus strand of VUQG01029453.1, from coordinate 16,417 downwards.
TTCCGTCTGCTAGCCTGCCTGCCTGCTTAGTTTAGTTTTGTATTCTCAGTTTAGTTTAGTTTCTGCTCTGTCACGATCCAGCAATAAAGCTGTGTGTTTTTTGAGTTCACGTCTGCCTCCGAGTCCTGCATTTTGGGTCCTTTTCTCCCTGCCTGCCTGCACACAGCCATGACAGCAGGGGTGAGGGAGGTCTGGCCATCTCTGCTGCTGCCCCTGTGACCTGAACCCAGATAAATTATCCCAAAAAAAGATGTATGGATCATTACTTACAATTTCTTAATAACTGAATAACTGTGTGTTTTATCTTCCTGGACAAAACTGGGCAGCGCTTTCAGTGTTGCTTTCTTTCTGTGGGATACAATGTTCAATGTCTAAAGAGTAGACAAAAAGTAATTCTGAAAACCTTTACCTAATTTCTGGTATAAAGTGACAGAATAGAATAGAATAGAATAGAATAGAATAGAATAGAATAGAATAGCCCTTTATTGTCATTGTAGATGTACAATGACATTGTGGTTGCTCCACACCAGCTGTGCTGGAATAAAATATAAATAGTAGACAGGAATAAATAACAAACAGGAGAAATATATACAAAACAAGAGGAATATATACAAAAATAAAAGAAAGGCACACAATAAAAAGGCACACATTAGAGAACAAGTTGCAAAGTGTGTGAAAGTAGTGCAAAGAAAAAAGACTTGGTCTGAATAGAGTGGGTGTGTAAGTGGCCTGAGTGATGGCGGTTACTCAGATCATGGCTCAGATTGGTGAGGTGGGTAGGCAGGGAAGGGGTGTGGGAGGTTAGTGTTTGTTAACAGTCCGAATGGCCCAGGGAAAAAAGCTGTTTGTGAGTCTGATTAACCTGAGGGCAGACAATGATTTCTTGGGCAGTGTTAATTACTCTCTGTGGAGCCTTTCTGTCTCAGTAGTGGCCCCTGCGTACCAAACACCCTGGCAGTAGGAGAGCACGCTCTCCACCGAGGAGCGATAGAAGGACAGCAGCAGCCTCTGGTCCAGGTTATTCCTCAGGACACAGAGGAAGTGCAGAGATGAGCGAGATGAGATGTTAGGCATATTTGACAATGACGCTGGTTGGGTGGGTTGGTGTGCAGTCATAGATGTACAGGGCATACAGCAGGGTGCTGAGAATGCAGCCCTGCGGGGATCCAGTGCTGATTGACAGTGGTGGCCATCCCTACAGTGAATGATGTAGCTAATGACTAGCCAGGGTTGAGGGAAAGATGAACAGAGACATCCTTGATAATAACCTACTCAAGAGCACTCTGGAACTTGGACTGTGTGAAGGCTGTGTGAAAGCTAATCACACAGCCAAGATAACAAAGAACTGGCTTTGGGACCACTCTGTATGTCTTTCAGTGGCCCAGCCAGAGCCCAGATGTGAATTCAATTTATTATCTCTGGAGAGATGTGAAAATGGTTGTTCACCAACACTCCCCATCCAACCTGATGGAGCTTGATAGGTTTTGCAAAGAAGAATGGGAGATGGGAGTCTGCCAAGTTTTTAGCGTCATACTCGAAAAGAATGTGTTTGAATAAAAGGTCATTTTGCACCTTTTCCATGGAAAATTTGACAACTTTTTTTTTAGAAAAGTCTCTTGATGGTACCTTGCAAAATTGTGCTGCATGGAGTCTACCACTGAAAAAAAAAAGACACATACAGGACATATGAAGATATGTTATAACCAGAAAAGGGTTCCACAAGTCCACATTATCCCTTTGTAAATGTCCCAAAACCTGCAATAGCCTGTTCAATCTATCTTTTTTAAGCCTGTCTTCTCTGGCAGCTTTTGCAATCAGAATTATTATCTGAATTCACTGTTTTACTAAACATATATTCGCTTTTCCAACATGAGCTCTATAAACTCTCTATACATTCCTCTTGTTTTGAGAAACATGATGTCAGAGACGCCAGTAACAAAGAGTGAACTGTCTTCAAGGGGCCAGAACAGGCAACAGTGAAAGAAATTGGAAACTGCTGGCTAAGGATAAATGTAGATTTTGTAAAATTATAATTCAGGCTGGCAGTAATGACACCTGGTTACATCAATCAGAGGTCATTAATATTAATATTGAATCGGCGTGTAATTTTACCAAAACAATGTCAGACTCTAGTTTTCTCTGTTCCCCTACCCAATTACATCTGGAGTGACATGTTTAGCTGCATGTTCTCCTTAAATTGCTGGCTGTCTCGTGATGTCCAAAAAATTATCTGGACTTTATAGGTAATTGGGAAACTTTCTTGGGAAAACGCGGTCTTGTGAGGAGGAATGGCATCCATCCCACTTTGCAGTTGAATGTGGATTATTAAGGTCTCGCTCTTCTAAGTCATTTTTAGTAAATGATTTAATAATTGATCAACATATTGATTTATTGGATAAACTTGGATACAGCTAACTCTTAAAGTCCTCCAAGCACATGCCAAGGAAGGGTTGTGGCAACAAACTTTGACTCAAGCTTATTAATCAACCATAGACCATTTGAAAGCCTAACTCTTAGTCTCAAAAATACTCTAAAAAATAAATAAATAGGTAAAAAAAAATTGGGTGATTTTAACATCTATATAGTTGCCGAACATAACAACCTGAACATCTGAAAAACAGACACCCTCTCTACTTTAAAGATTACCCTTAAAACTTTCCTTTTTGATAAAGCATAAAATGAGGGCTGGATCAGCTGACCCTGAATCCCTTAGTTATGCTGCATTTGGCCTAGACTGCAGAGGGTTTTCCATGATATACTGTATGTTTCTCACCTATGTGTTTATACACCACTCTGCATTTAATCAGTGCATTGAATTAGTTATTATTAATCTTCACAGGTGGGAAGTAACAAAGTACAAATACCTTGTTACTGTACTTAAGTAGAATTTTCAGGTATCCGTATTTATTTTTCTGACAACATTTTACTTTTATTCCCTACATTTTTAAACAAATATCCGTATAAGTCGTTACATTTTTAAAACAGGCTTGTGACTTTAGGTTCATCTACAGCGTTTATACTCGGACTTATGATGATGATGATGATGATGATGATGATGATGATGATGACGATGATGGTTGGCTGAATTCCAACTTTACACCAGCTGTATATACTGTCTAGCAAAAAGACTCAGTATACTGTAGTGTAGGAAATGGAAATCAGCTGAAATAGCTGTGAAAATTCTGCTGACATCTGGTTGAATTCAGTTGTGCATCTACAAAGAGCAGCAGGTCAGCCCATCACAGCCTATACAGTAAGAAAATCTACTGAAGCTCACATTAGAAATTATTAGAGTTAGAATGAGAGTTGTGATTCTTTTCCCTATATGCTGACCCACTACACAGGGTTCCTCCACCTGCTGAATCCACTGTAACCCCTGACTGTGCTCATTTTACTGTTTAGGTGTGGAGACAAAGTCACCCTCTACCTACCATGTAGGCAACAGAACACTTACTTTGAGTATATTTCAGAGCCGGTAATTCTTCACTTATACTTGAGTAAAGTACTTCAACTTTTATCTGTACTTCTACTTCAGTAAAGAAAGTCTGTACTTTTGCCACCTCTCTTCCACAGTGTATCTTTTGTCCTGTCTTCCTCCCATCTCCTCACCCCCAACCTGTCAGCCTCTTCTTCCAGCAGTTTCTTCCTGTAAATAGGGAGTTTTTCCTTCCCACTGTCACCAAGTGCCTGCTCAAAGGTGGTTGTTTAATTGTTAAGGTTTTCTCTGTGTTATTGTAGAGTCTTTGCCTTACAGTATAAAGAGCCTTGAGGCAACAGTGGTTGTGATTTTGTGCAAAATAAAATTGAATTGAAAGTGTTTTTTTAGTATATTCATCTCTAATATTCATTTTTTCATTATTATTCAAAACATGTGAAACACAGCAATGACAGTGGTAACCAGCAGGGAAAAAGAAAAAAAAGGCTTGAATCTAAATGTTCTTACTGTCCCTGTTAGCTAAAAGCTAAAAGCCTTCCTTCTCTATTTTGATCTGTCACAAACCAGCTGCTGTAGTGGGTGTTTAAACACGTCTCCCAATCCCACATTTAAAAAAATAAACTTTTGTTGTTATTGCCTTACTTTACCACCAAGCACAGTGCATATTTCTCTCAATCGATCCTCTTGTTTTTCTCTTCTTCTAGGCTCATTGCTCAACCAAACAACTGACCTGTTCTCCAACATATCGTGCAACATATCCACCAATGATTCAACATCTTGTTCTGCTGTGGACAGTGGAGTGGGATCTGGAAGTCCATACAAAGCTTTGGAGATGTTTTTTATCGCTATGGTTACAGGATCATTGAGCTTTGTGACTGTTACAGGAAATATTTTAGTCATGCTCTCCATCAAAGTAAACCGTCACCTACAAACTGTCAATAACTATTTCCTATTTTCGTTAGCATGTGCTGACTTGATCATTGGTGTTTTCAGTATGAATTTGTATACAGTCTACATTATTGTTGGCTACTGGCCACTTGGGCCAGTGGTCTGTGACTTGTGGCTAGCTTTAGATTATGTTGTGTCAAACGCCTCTGTGATGAATCTATTAATTATTAGCTTTGATCGCTATTTCTGTGTGACCAAACCCCTTACGTATCCAACAAGAAGGACAACTAAGATGGCAGGATTAATGATTGCAGCTGCGTGGATCCTGTCATTCATCTTATGGGCTCCTGCCATCTTGTTCTGGCAGTTCATCGTTGGACAGAGAACAGTGCCACCTGGAGAGTGCTATATTCAGGTACGAAAAAATCTATGTACTTGTGAACTTGTGTAACGTATAAAATTTTATTGATCAGCTACAGCAGGGAATGAGGAAGTGCAATGTAAACAAATACACAGTCTACAACATTACTGAGAAATCTACTTTGTTTTTCACTCTTTCAGTTGGAGTAAGCCATTTGGTTTACTCCAACAGAAAGTCTCAATAGAAATATTATCATTATAACTATCTTAAGTTTATTATTAGTAATAGTAGTAGTAGAAGAAGTAGTAGAAGTAGTAGTGTCCTGCTGTCTACTGTGTGCTGTTAGCCTACTCTTGATTCAGCTGCAACAATCAGCTGCAAGGTGTTATGTGACTGACAGAGACAGCCAGAGATGTCAGTGATGTTGGTAGTCTTGATAGCTTTTCTAGTTTGTGGTGATAAAAAGGTTAAGATGCCAACTGATAAATTAGAACAATAACAACATTATCTCACTAAACAAACTGAAGGTGGCTAACAACCCACTAAAATACAGATCTATAGAGTATATATGAACAGTTGGTAACAAATTCTTTGGTTTGAAAACCTGATCAGTTTTGTTTAAAAAAAAATTCTAAACAATACAAAAATTCTGCTGCCTAATCCAGAAAAGCTGGATCACCTGTAGGAATTAGTAGCACCAGCTTTCAAGGCTTGATCAACCTCCATTGCTGCAGAACAGCTTTAAATAAATTTTGTGTTCCCTAAAAAAGGCCTTTTTGTATAATTCTGAAATGTACATTATTTTTCAGTTCTGTGTAACCTTACCTTTTTTTTAACCTCTTGCAGTTCACAAGTACCTTTATACCATTTCAAGCTATTCATTGGACTTGAACAACTTGAAATGCAATAAATAACTGGAAACATTGGGGTGTTCTAAAACTTTTGACTGGTAGTGTATATACTGTTTGAATGTTTCTTGGAATTTGCATTTGTTCAGAAATGTCTCAAAAAGGCCTTCCCAACTTGTTTAAATGAACAATTCTCTTTCTTAGATCTTCATGAAGTTCTTGGACTTTCCCTTTATTGGGAGTATTGTTTAGTCCAATGAGTGCTGTCAAAAAAAGAGAAACTGGTCATGATCACTAACGAGACGTCACTAGGCCTTAAACTTTTCAAGTTAAAAGGCAGAACCTTCTGCACCGCTTCTTAAAATATTTAAGTATGTATCTTTGCATGTATAGTTTTATCCTATTTGATATCTCTTTCGAGCCTCTCCTGACAGAGAAAATCATCCAACCTAAATTCAAACTTGTGGGCCCACTTCTTGTGTTTTTTAAAGTCATTAAAGATGTATGCTGTATGATATTCTTCCATGGAAAAAGAAAACAAAGAGAAATCAATGATTCTTTTGAAAGCCCGATGACTTAATGAGAGTATATAAATGTCCGACCACAACTTTACTGTCAGGTGAACACTAATGTTACTCAGAAGCTGCTTCAGCAATACACTGTTCCTTCCTTGTCAACATTTTCAATCAGCTCTTAAATACATGTTGTCACACTGCAAAATGGGTTAAAAATGTCCTTGAAGGTGATTAGGTAAAAATAATGAAATGGCTAGTCCAGAATTATGATGTGGACCCAAGTTACTGAGGACAATGGAACAAGAACAAACTAGAGCAATTAGAGAAACTAGTAAGATCCTGGAAAGATAAAGTCAGTTCCTTAAAGTCAGATTCCTACTTGTCTTTGGAAGCTGTAACTACCAGTAACTTCACTTGTAATGAATGAGTGCTCTTTCATTTTGATGACTGCAAGGTTTTGTAAAGGTTATTATGGAATTGTCTTTCATTATTCTGAATAAAATCCTCAGTTATTGTTAGTTTAAAATTTGAGGCCTCACTGATTTTCATCTATTTGTCATAAATAATGCAAACCACAAAAGCACTGCTCATGAAGTTCTCTTTCAGTAATTGGGAATCAATGTAATAAAAGCTCAGATACCTAGAAGTAGTCAAGAGGGAGTAAAAATACCCCCAGCTGGCAGTGGTAGCTACCATAACTTATAGTGATGTTGGTCTGGAGTTTATAAACAGCATTATCTGTTTTCAGTCCACCCCAGTCAACCTCAACTAGGATTCTTATTGTTACATTAATGTGGTGTTTCCCTCAGCTCTTAAATGTTTACCTGTGATTAACTTTAATGGAGTCCCTGAGAAAATGCTATAAGTTGTCTAACATTTAGTGAGTTTACAAATACAACAACAATCAAAGTTCTAGTATTATGATGTACATTGTATCTGTAAATGTAGTAAAAAATATTGACCATACTATAAAAAAGACTGAAAATACTTGCTTTATGTAAAATGTTTTCCTTTCTTTCCTTCCTGCAGTTCCTTTCTAATCCTGCAGTGACATTTGGAACAGCAATAGCAGCATTTTATCTCCCTGTCATTATCATGACAGTGCTATACATCCATATCTCCCTGGCCTCAAGGAGCAGGGTTTCCAAACACAAACCAGAGAAGAAAGACAAGAAGGGAATGAAGTAAGACATCAAATGAATCATATAATTTAATTCCCATATCTTGCAAATTACTTTAAGACGAGCAACAAAAATGCAAGCTACAAGATGGAGAAAGAAACTAAAATATCATTTTTTTAAAGAAAATTTTGCAGGTTCATATCTAGAACATAGAAAATAAACCGAGGGTATTAACAATAAATAAATCTATAATGAAGCATTCTGGATTTTATAATGTAGACACAAAGTGGTAGACATTTATGTCAAATTTATCTATGTATCCAGCGAGACATGTTTATCACATTTATATAGATTTTGAACCAATTCATTCTTAAATTTATGTTTAATAAAACAGTTATTGTACATTTCTTTTTCCTAGAACTCCCTGCCTGATGAAGAGTCACCTGTTGAAGCAGAACAACAACAATGAGACCAGTCCTCATGCCAGTCCCCACTCTACTCCAAAACTCAGTTTGGACTCAACTACCACTGCACTGGATGCTGTGAAGAATGGCAAAGTGGATGAATCAAAACCTGTTGAGCCTCAGCCTCTGGCACAGCCAAGTTCAGGACTCACACAGGTACCGACTAATTCTTTGAAGTGAGTGCTTATGGCGGTATGGCTACAACATGTAGTTAAGCAGTTGAAAACTTTATGGCTACTATGTCTGTCTATCTGATCTATCTAGGAAGAAAAAGAGAGCTCCAATGATTCGTCCACAGCTTTTATTCCCCCCAGAGCACTAAAGGACAATTCCAACAACAAAATAACATCTGAGGTTTGTGTCTAAAATGTGTACAATTGTTTTTATTTAAATCCGTATTTCTTTAGAGAAATTAATTTAGATGAAAAGATTGGACGGCTTTGCACGTTGCTACACTATATTGCCAACAGTATTCACTCACTTATCCAAATCATTGAATTCAGTTGTTCCAATCACTTCCATAGCCACTTCCAAACTGCTTGTATAAACATTTGTGAAAGAAAGTGTTGCCCTCAGGAGCTCCGTTAATTCCAGCATGGTACCATTTTGGGATGCCACCTGTGTCTGGTCATGAAATTTCCTCACTACTAAATATTCCACAGTTGACTGTTAGTGGTATTATGGTAAATGGACTGGTTCTTATAAAGCGCTTTTCTACTCTGAGCACTCAAAGCGCTTTACACAACTTGCCTCATTCACCCATTCACACAAGCACTTTTTTCTGTGCTGTTTCTAAGTGCTTTCGATCTAAATTCACACGCATTCATACTCTGATGGATGCATTGGAGAGCAAAATTGATCTTGCCCAAGCATATTTGGCATGCAGGCTGGAGCAGACTGGGATTAAACCACCAACCTTCCAGTTAGTAGGTGACTTGCTCTACCACCTGAGCTACAGCCACCCCCATTATAACAAAGTGGAAGGCACTGAGAACGACAGCAAGTTGGGAAGAAGTTGTAGGCCATGTAAAATCACAGAATGGATGCTGAGGCGCATAGAGGTTGGCAATTTTCTGCGGAGTCCATCCCTATAGACCTTCAGATTATCTCAAGAAAAGTGCATAGAGAACTTTGCGGAATGGGTTTTCATGACCAAGCAGTTGCATCTAAGCCTTACATCACCAAGCACACTGCAAAGCGTTGAGTGCAGTTGTGTGAAGTACAACACCACTGGACTCTAGAGCAGTGGAGATGTGTTCTCTGGAGTGATGAATCATGCTTCTCTGTCTGGCAGTCCAGTGGACAAGTCTGGATTTGGCAGTTGCCCGGAGAACTGTACTTGTCTGACAGCAAGCACCGTTTTTAAGGACTTGGACTCGGCCCCTTAGTTCTAGTGAAAAGAACTCTTAATGCTTCAGCATACCAATTTTGTGGGAACAGTTTGGTAATGACCCCATCCTTTTCCAACATGAATGCGCACCAACACACAAAGCAAGGCCCATAAAGACATGGATGAGTGAGTTTGGTATGGAAGAACTTTAACCTTAACTAGTAATGACTTCATGAATTTCTTCACAAATAAAATGTAACCATTTGAGAAAAAAAATTACTGAACGGACCCAAGCACAGACACAGCTTGAAAAACGTTCACAATTTATCATATTCTTGCAATCTGGCTGATTGCCAGGTTGCAAGAATATATACAAGTGACAGGCGGGGGTCCAGGGCTCTGGGGGAAAGGGGGGGGAAGGAAATCCAGACACACGAATCTTCAGTGATAGCTCGTCCACTCTCTTCTCCGTTCGCACATGCTCTGTGACACTTTCCTCGGTCTGCACTCACTCCTCTTCTGCCACTCACACCTTTCTGCTCTCACACTCCAGTCCACACAGCCGCACATGGGGATCCAGGGAAGGAAGCACAAACAGGGAATCTACACACAGAAGTGTGTATTAATACTATGCCAAGCAATTACAAAGACAACTTTTAGACTAGCCGGGGCTTTACGAACACCAAGCGTTGAACGTTCCAGCAATAAGCTGCTCTGAGCCACAACCTTGAATAGTCAGCCAGGGAAAACAGGAACTAATCAGCAGCAGGTGCGGACAATCAACGCAGGTGCGTGGGCCAAAAGCAGGATCCCACTAATGAGCTCCGCCCAGGCAGACAGAGGACAGCGAGGGAAAGAGAGGGAGAGAGACAGGGACAGACAAAAACAAAAACAACACTGTGGCCCGACGTGAACCAGCCGGAGAGACACGCGGACCATGACATAACCATTATGTCCGATACTTTCAGTACCATTGATATTTATTTAGATTCTTTTTCTCCAATTAATCTTTTTGAGATAACTTCAGTAATTACTTCCTCCAAACCGTCAGTGTGTCTTTTAGCCTCCATTCCTACAAGACTGCACGAACGGGCCAGCTACCAGCTTGGATTCGGGAGACCGACAACCTCTACTTTTAAGATTAGGCTTGAAACATTACTTTTTGATAAAGCATATACTTAAGACTCGATCTGGTGACCCTTAGTTATGCTGCAATAGACTTATGTTGCTGGGGACTTCCCATGATGCACTGAACATTTCTCAGCATGTCTTTTGTTTTGTCTCCCTCCACTCTCCTCCCTCACCCCCAGTGGCAGATGGCTACCCCACCCTGAGCCTTGCTCTGATGGAGGTCTTCCTGATAAAAGGAATTTTTTCCTTCCCACTGTAACCAAAGTGCATGCTCATAGGGGGTCGTCTTATTGTTGGGGTTTCTCTGTATTGTCAGTCTTTACCTTACAATATTAAGCACCTTGAAGAGACTGTTGTTGTGATTTGGCACTACATAAATAAAATGAAATTTTAAAAAATTGAATTGAATTGACCAGCATGCAGAGTCCTGACCTCAACCCGACAACACATTTGGGATGAATTAGAGCAAAGACTGAAAGCCCTGCCTTCTCGTCCAACATCAGTGAACTTCTGGTAGAATGCTAAACAATTTCCATAAACACACTCCTAAAACTTGTGAAGTGTTCCCAGAAGAGTTGAAGCTGTTATGTGCAACTCTATTTACACATATGTTATAAATACAGTGGGTAAAATAAGTATTGAACACATCACCAATTTTCAAGTAAATATATTTCAATAAGTAGAGACAAGGAATTAAAAATGATGATTTACAGAATTCAATTAAGGTATCTGGTGATTAGACTCCGATGGCCCATCGCAGCAGTAATAGGCATTAGGGCAGAACCCCCCCCAAGAGTCGAGACACTCCATGAAGATGGAGGCTTGGATGGAGCCAGAGTAACGTGAGAGTGAGAGTCAGAGATGGGAAGGAGATTGGTTGCATGAAGCTGTGTGCAAGGAAGAATGACAGATGAGCAATGATATACCTGGGAAGCAGACAGTTGTGTGACTACAGAGCTTCCCAATTGAGCTTATGCATAAACCTAATTTCATAAAGATGCTATTGTCATGAAGTTCTCACAAGATATCGGTAACAACCCATCCAAACAATCCATACATGCAAAGAAATCTACCAGTATTTCACAGGCTCGTCTAAATGTTCTGCAAACTTTAAACACGCTTCAACTTGCTTTTTTTTCAGCAATGGAGTCTTGCGTGGTTAGCATGCATAAAGGCCATGGCTGCTTATTGTTCTCTTTGAAACAACTGTACCTGCTGATTCCAGGTCTTTCGGTAGCTCTCCACAATTGGTACTTGGCTCTTGGACAAGTTTTCTGACAATTCTTTTTACTTCTCTGTCCAAAATTTTGTGGCCAGTTTTTGATGAAATGTTCTTTCCACTTCAGGATTATGGCCACAGTAGTGCTCACTGGTACCTTCTTCAGTAGTGCCTTAGAAATGGTACCTTAGAAATTCTTCTGTAACCCATGCCATAAATATGTTTGTGGCGGGGTGTGGTTGGTGGCTCGGCTGCAGGGGAGGAGTGGAGCAGCAGGTTCAGGGTGTGGTGTCAGGGAGGCTGGTTTGTCACAGCGTTCCTATTTCAGTAGCAGCTGGGACAGAGAGAGGAGAGCTGCTGGAGCAGAGCACCGGTGTGCGCTGGAAAGTGCAAAGTGCTAAAGCAAAAACTGACTGTGTCAAAATAAAAAAAGGCAAAACACACCCACGGAGTCATGTCGGGTCCTTTTGGGGTCAAAATGTTTTAACAATAAGCTTGCAAGGTACTTGAAAGAGCTTATTGGTTTTACTCATCATGAGATTTTTTCTTTTGTGATGGTAATGAGACACATTTTTATAGGCCATCACTTGGGACTGAGCCAGCTAATCTTAATTTGCAATAAGTGGCAGGATTACTTTCTATTTATTGATAGATTTCACCTGGTTTAATGACTTTTAATGGTTTAATGACTTTTCATTCTTTTTTGCACCTCCTTTTCCCATGTGTCATTTCTCATTATTACACATACATTAATTTAGGGACATCTATGGTTTGATTTCTTTGCATGTGTAGATTGGATGGTTTGTTACCAACATCTGGTGAGAAATTCATCCCAATAACACCTTTAGAAATGTATTTACATAGAAAATTGGTGATGTGTTCAATACTTACTTTAACCACTGTGTATATTATACTATGACAGATATGTCCTCCTTTAATAGTGGAAAAAAATCAGCATTGTGCAGTTGAAGGATCTGTCAGAACCGTTGGAAGATATCCTGATAATATTTTAGTAACATACATAGTCATTGTGAATGCTGCATTAAAGCACAGTTTAAACGGAATGAGAAAATGGGTGGCACAATGTCAGTAATACATTTTAATATTAGAAGTCCTAATAGAAATTTCTTGGTAGTTGGTTGCAAAAAGCTGTGCTCATGGTACCAAACTTTGGCTGTGTCCTCTGACGCTTCAGTGCTCACTCCAAATGTTAAAAGCCAAGCCAAGGGTTACTACTTGGCACTGGACAATGGCGACATACAGCAGCAGCAGTGTGTATGTTTGTGAATCATTTGTTCCATGACTGTAGATGTTGAGTCAATATGACTCATCTTAGTTTTAATTTTCCTCACCCTGATGTTTATCTGTCAGTCTTGGACATCTGGACTCTCGACTATTCTTCGATATAGTTGAGAGTCCATTTTGTTCCTTCAGGACCCTGATGTCAGCGACATGGAGCTCAAGGACCTTTACCCAGCAAAATCCTTTGACATAATTTCTCCATGGTTAACAAGTGCTGGAGAACTAAATCAGCGGTAGTAAGAAAGAGGGGCAGATGCGAAGTGCAACAGAGACAGGTCATCAGAGGATCCCTCTTTCCACATTCATCCTTGTTAATGTGCAGTCTTTACATAATAAAGGTGACATTCTTGATTACAAAAATGCCTGCCTCATCACTCTGAGGAGGCTCAAGCAGTGGGACTTAAAATCTGACTTGGAAATCAGTGGTTTTGTTGAACCACTGCGCTCGGCAGGGGTTGTCTTTATATCAATAAGAATTAGTTGTGTAACAAAGTGGTGAAGAAATCACTGTTCTCTCCTGGTGTTGAACTTTTATCTGTCTCCCTGCATTTGTTTTACTTACTAAGAGAATTTTCACAGTGCATTGTTATTGGTGTGTAAATGGCCAAGGGCCAAGGACAAATGCAGAAGCTGCCACTCGGACCACACTGGAGACGATACAAAGATTTCAGTGTATCGCACCAGACACCACCAATTTTTCATGGTAATTTTAATCAATGTAAACTTGGGAGGTCACTCAATAATTTTTATAAGTACATAGATTGTCCCACGAGGAAGGAAACAATGAAACAATGACACTGTAAGTACCCTGTATTTTCCAGGGTGTGGGCTGTAGGTGCAAGTACCTTTTAATTACATGCAGTTTAAGGGCAACAAGGTGCAAGTACATCTGTAATTGCGGGCAACAAGTCAGGTTTTTGCAGCAAACAATGAAACAATTCCATTGTAAGTACCCTGTACTTTCTGGGGTACCGGTCATATTATGGAGTCACCTGCAGCACCTGCAAAACAGGAAATGTTTCACTGTAAGACCTGTGACTAAGGCACAAGTACCCTGTAATTACATGCAATTTCATGTAACAAGTCTTTTCTTTTTCTTGTTCTTTAACAGGAAACAATTCAATAATTAGACTGTAAGTAAATTTGAGTACAGCGTAAGTCGTTGTACTGGGTTATTTCATAGTGAATTTCCAGAAAATCAAACAATATTTCCCCGTCATACACCATAAGTACCCGATACTTTCTGGGGCCACATTCTAGCCAATTGCCTGCATTGCATTTAGACAATTGTCATGCAGTGTAGGCGGTTGGCTAGAAAGATACCTATAGCTGGAAAGGATTCACAGCAGGTGTCAAGGTACGACTGTGTGGCAGGCAGGATGTAGGACCCAAATGCAAAACACTCAATGAAGGAATAAACTTAGAGGCTGCATTATTGCAGTGGCAACTTGCACAAAAAAATAACTTACAAAACTAAACCAAAACCTAGAAATGGGGAACTAATAACAAAACACTGGGAAACTACGGACGGTGACCTCAGGGAGCACAAAAGGGGAGACACACACAGCATGAGGAGACAACGCGACACTGACAGAGAGAAACACAGGGCTAAAATACACTGAGGAATAACGAGGGCATGGGACACAAGAGGAGAGCACAGCTGAGAGGAATCACACTTGACGAGACCAAGGGGAGGCAAGGCTAGAGACACAGACATGAGACAAGGGACTGTCAATGTAAAATGGCATGAACACAAGGGGAGCACAGAGAACACTTAAACACTGGAAAAAATAACAAAAACCCAGAATGCAAAACATGAACATGGAGTCACTAGACTCTAGACCATGACAGCAGGTATCTTGAACCATCTTTCATTGATGAAAGATATAAATGTACTGACATGTAAAGATTGTGTTGAGACAGTGGCTATGTGAGGTGTAAGCAGCAGCAAGGCTTCATGTCAAGAAAGAGCACTTCAGATGTGATGTTTGTTTTTGAGAGTGTTGATGGAGAAGTATAGATAAGGTCAGACAGAGTTGCACTGTTTCTTTGTGGATCTAAACAATGGCTAGTACAGTTAATGTATGAGGATGGTGAGACAGTGGTAAGGTTTGCAGTACGAGTGAAAGATGGGTTTCCAGTGGGCGTGGGATTACATCGGAAATCAACTCTAAGCCCCTTCTTGTTCGCAGTGCTGATGGACAGGGTGGCAGATGAGGCCAGGCAGTAGGTAAATGGCCTGTATTTGTAAAGCGCTTTACTTAGTTCCTAAGGATCTCAGCTGACTATGTTTGCTGAGGACATTGTGATCTATAGTAAGAGAAGGGAGCAGGCAGATGGAAGAGAGCCTAGAGAGGTGGAGGTATGTTCTGAAGAGAAGGGGAATAAAAGACAGAATACATGTATGTGAAGGAGCGGGAGGTATAACAGTGGAGCAGAAGTAGTGATGGTAGATCAGTTTAAATAGATGGAGTCAACCATAAGGGAACAGGCAAGAGTATGCTAGCGGAAGGGTGAGATGGAGGCTAAGTGAAAATTACACTATGAACACATTATTCTTGATTCTACTTTGAAATAGGACATGTTGACATCTGTTCTGTTCTTGGGTATCAAGTGTTTTTATGGACAATCTGAAACACACTAGGAAATGTGCTCATCAATAACACTTGATTATTGATATTTTATTAGTCCCTTTTTAGTCACCTGAATAAATTAAAAAAAAACAATACAAAAATCCACAATCCATAAATATGTGTTAACAGATTTTGTGTTTATAAGAATGTATTATTAAAACAATACTTCTCTCTGCACGTTTATATTGTGTTGCGTTAAGTGATGCACTGTGAAGCAGAATTCTAAACATTTATTATCACAAGTAGAAACTAAACTTTGTAAATTATATTGTAAGGATATTGCTAAAGTGTAAAAATAAATGTTCCACTTAGTATATTTACTTTATTTCAAAAAAGGTATGTGCCCCTTTTTTTACATGTGTATATGTGACAACCTTTTTATATATATTTTTTGTATACAAGACCAGTCAAAGGTTTGTACACACCTTCTCATTTAATGTTTTTTCTTTATTTTCATGACTGTTTACATTGTAGATTCTCATTGAAGGCATCAAAACTATGAATGAACACATATGGAATTATGCTGTAAACAAAAATTGTGAAAAAACTCAAAACATGCTTTTTTTAATTTCAGAAACTTCTAAATAGCCACCCTTTGCTTTGATTAATGCTTTGCACACTCTTGACATTCTCTCCATGAGCTTCATGAGGTCGTCACCTGAAATGGTTTTCCAACAGTGTTGAAGGAGTTCTCAGTTGGCCCTTTTGCCTTCACTCTGCGGTCCATCTCATCCCAAACCATCTCGATTGGGTTTAGGTCAGGTGACTGTGGAGGCCAGGCCATGTGGTGCAGCATTCCATCACTCTCCTTCTTGGTCAAATACCCCTTAGCCAGCCTGGAGGTGTGTTTTGGGTCATTGTTGTGTTGAAAAATAAATGATGGTCCAACTAAACGCAAACCGGATTAGATGGCATGTTGCTGCAGGATGCTGTGGTAGCCATGCTGGTTCAGTGTGTCTTCAATTTTGAATAAATCCCCAACAGTATCACCAGCAAAGCACCCCCACACCATCACACTTCCTCCTGCACTTGGGGACACATTCAAAGTTTTAGCAGTTTTTTCAGACTGACTGACCTTCAGTTCTTAAAGTAATGATGGACTGTTGTTTCTCTTTACTTAGCTGATTAGTTCTTGCCATAATATGAATTCTAACAGTTGTCAAATAGAG
>VUQG01029451.1:0-17230 GCA_015106755.1 Etia nguti | reverse complement strand
CTAAGGGGGTCAGATCGGGAGACCTTGGGGGCCATTCAACTGGCCCACGACGATCAATCCATTTTCCAGGAAACTGTTCATCTAGGAATGCTCGGACCTGGCACCCATAATGTGGTGGTGCACCATCTTGCTGGAAAAACTCAGGGAACGTGCCAGCTTCAGTGCATAAAGAGGGAAACACATCATCATATAGCAATTTCAAATATCCAGTGGCCTTGAGGTTTCCATTGATGAAGAATGGACCCACTATCGTTGTACCCCATATACCACACCATAGTGTCGGTCGCAGCAGATGGCCGCCCCTCCCTGAGCCTGGTTCTGCCGGAGGTTTCTTCCTGTTAAAAGGGAGTTTTTCCTTCCCACTGTCGCCAAAGTGCTTGCTCATAGGGGGTCATATGATTGTTGGGTTTTCTCTGTATCTATTATTGTTCGATCTACTATACCAATAAAGCGCCTTGAGGCGACTGTTGTTGTGATTTGGCGCTATATAAATAAAATTGAATTGAATTGAATTGAATTATAGGGGTCTAGGGTCAGGGACGAGTTCCTGCCCCAAGTGGAGAAATTTAAGTATCTCAGGGTCTTGTTCACGAGTGATGGACACTGCACCGGTCTGTTGTGGTGAAGTGAGAGCTGAGTGTAAAAGTGAAGCTCTCAATTTACCAGTCAATCTGATAACCGAAATAACGAGATTGCGGATACAAGCGGCAGAAATGGGCTTTCTCCGAAGGGTGGCTGGCCTCTCCCTTAGAGCTAGGGTGAGCAGTTCAGCCATCTGGGAGGGGCTCAGAGTAGAGCTGTTGCTCCTCCACATCGAAAGGAGCCAGTTGAGGTGGTTCGGGCATCTGACAAGGATGCCCGAACCAGGCGCTTCCTGGGTGAGGTGTTCTGGGTTGGCCATGTCCCACCAGGTGGAGGCCTCGGGGCAGACCAAGGACACGCTGGAGAGATTATATCTCTCAGCTGGCCTGGGAATGCCTTGCTGTATCCCCGGACAAGCTGGAGGAGGTGGCTGGGGAGAGGGAGGTCTGGGCTTCTCTGCTTAGGCTGCTGCCCCTGCGACCCGGCCCCGGATAAGCGGAAGAAGATGGATGGATGGATAGATGGCTATGACTAATTTCTTTATATGCAATGGTAATAAATATATATTAGCATGTGTTAGCTAACTTGTTATGAGGAATAATGCTAGTTCACTCAATGTTATGTTTGACTTAGGCTACTTTGAGATTGACATTGAAACTCCATCTCAACTAATAAATTATGTATCAGTGAATGGGAAGATCTGGTTTTGTTGTGGTTATTTAGTTTTACAAACAAGAGAAAAGGAGGAGAATGGATAAAGCATACCATGTATCGAAAACTTAAAGTAACTTGCTATTGTTAACTGCAGATGCAGACCAAAGTAAAGAAGAATCTGTTTAAAGGCATTCTCTTCTTCTAATTTTGTTCACTGTCTGTCTAACTGGATTTAAGTCAAGTCTACATCTAGTGAGGGCAGAACAGATTAACATGGTTCAGTCCCAACCTTTTGAGACATGTAGCTGCCATTAAAATCAAAATCACCATATTTTGTTTCAGAGTTTAAACATATGATATGTTTTCTATGTTCTGTTGTGAGTAAGTAATGGGTTTGAATATGGGCTTATGAGATTTGCAAATAAGAATTGGGTTCATGATGGCCTAGTAGATTGGACTGTTATAATGGATTCATAACAACTGTCATGGTCCCTGCGTCTGACTGTGGGTATTTCCTGGAAGCAGTGTGTACCAGAGCATTCAAGTACATAACAAGCACAGTAAAGTCACAGTAGGAAAAATTTGTTTTTGCTGCACATAAAACACAAACAAGGTTTTCTGAAAAAAATTAAATCCCAACAGCTACAAACACACAAGACATCCACCTGCTTTTGGGGTGATGTTGTGATAATCAAGAAGTGAACGCCTATACGTAAATATAACTCTCTGAGTCTAATCCATCAAAGGTTTAGGGTTAAATGTGACACTGTATGCCTTGGAGAAAAAAACAATACCTTGATTGCCAAGACTTGAAAGGGAAAAAAAGCTAAAAATCACATACTCTGATGGCATAGGGTTAGGGAGGGGTTTGGGTGATTGTTATAATCATAAATCAGTGTCTAGTTTAAACCTTGGTACACACAACTGAGGAACTGCAAGAATTTCTTCATGTTTCATTTTAACAAGAACATATTCACAAACACATTCAGACTCTGCAAGCACATTATATCCTGCTATGCACTCCGTCTGCACCAGAACATGGCCGTGCGTCACTTGATGGCTTTCTGATGGCTCAGTTTGCTTAAAACAAAGTGTTTGTTTGCTAAAAAAAACATAAAAAACCTGACCCACATGGCCATTAACATCCTCTAACAGCAGTTAACAGAAAGTCCATCTACCCAGTCTTATACTCTTATACTCACATCAGAACCAACAAAGAATAAATCATTAATAAATTATTATTTTTTCAAAGTATCAAAAATCAGACCTGCAGTTTTTTCGACACCTGTGTGACACAACAAACAAATGAGAAAACAATCTGTGCTGATTTGATTGTTTGGAGGAAAATCTTACATGCTCTTTTATAATTACATACGACTGTTACAATTTCTCAAAACTCAAATTGCTTGCAAATTTAGATTTGGCTGATTTTTGAAATCACTCTCTAAAAAAACAATAGCGTGATTTTTTTTACGACTTTGCTGCAAATGAGTTTATGAATTTAAATGAATGTATTGAGACTGAATGGGAACGTTACTTTTTTAGTAATTTCTTTTCCTAAGCAAAATGATGGTCAACAATTCACAGGCATCATTTTTTCGAGGGGCTGGTACTTTCTAAGACAGCAAACATCTGTGTGAACAGATATAGTGTGAATGTTCTAAGCACATTCTATTTATGATGCATTTTTTAGTTCTGGCATCAAACTGCATCATGCTTGGCAGGATGTGAACAGTAAGGCAGCTCCAATAGCTGTCATGTATCATAATAAAGTGTTATGTATCCAAGAAGCATGCAAGATGAAGTAAAGACAAATTTATATAAGCACCATTTCAGATCCATTAACAGATGTTGAAAAAATGTAATTGTATCCATCTAAACAAAATGCAAGTAGCAATTTATATGTAAGCTGTGCTTCTGACATTTTTATTTGCTATTACAGTAACTAGTCTAACAATGTCAATATGCAGTCTGCAGACATAGCCTCTATAGTAAAGGCAACTGAATTTATACACATATTTTTGTTTTTAAAGCAAAAGGATTCAGTAGCCATATAATTCCATTAAATACAATCACATTTGACACTAAGCCTCCCTCCCCCACCACACACCCTTTCAAATAGTTGTGGCTTCCTGTTAAAAGTTAGCTTTTCCTTCCCACTGTTGCCAAGTGCTTGCTCAAAAGTCTGGTTTTTAGGGTTTTCTCCCTGTTATTGAAGGTTCTTACAATATAAAGTGCCTTGAAGCAACTCTTGTTCTGATTTGGTGCAATACAAATGAAATTTAATTGAATTAATCAGTTCATTGTGTCATTGTTTGTCATTATTGTATGTATAAGAGTGAGCACTTGAATATGTGTACTTTATACCTGCAAGTTATCTCCTGCAACCACTCACATACTAGTTGGGGAATACACATTGTTCCCTAGCGACTAGTGGAAATCAAGGGGGTCACTGGTGGTCACTAGGCCTGACTGAGGGTTTAGAAATTATTTTCACAGCAAGCTCTAGCAACCACTTGTTGCCAGGCAGTCTCTAGGTCTGTGTGACTTGGGCTTAATGGGCAGGATGGAAGGTAACACTAAATTGTGTTGCCCTTTCATCAAATTCTGTTTGTCTGCGGACGTACGCAGTTGGCATTGATGACATTCACTTCAACCCTCTCTTGTCTGTTCCACCTCTTGTGTGTGAGGAGGAGAAACAGAAGAGGAAGAGAGGAGAGAAATTAGCATAATTGTCATGGTCCCTGTGTCTGCCCGGCCGGCCCCGCAAGGCTACATGTTTTTGTTTTGATTTTTAGCTCTCCCTCGTTGGTCCGCCTAGGCGGAGCTCACTGTGACCTTCCGCTTTTGGCCCATGCACCTGTTCCCAATCACGCATCTATGGATCATCATCATGTTCCTGAGCCACTTCTTAAGGCAGGGGCTCTGAGTTCCTCGTCGCTGGATGATTGAGTTAGACACATTAGTGTAAAACCCCGGCTTTGTGAAATTCGGAAGTTTTCTTCCTGAGTTTGTTCCTGGTTGTGACCTTCGTCTCTCTGTGAATAGATTCCCCGGACCCATCCCGTAACCCTGACCTTTGGAACCCTGAGCGTGAGCGTAAGTTGTTTGGATTAGCGTGTGTGAGGATTTCCCCCAGCGGAGCGAGCGAGTGAGGAAGGAGAGTGTGGAGCTGTGATTTTGGAGTACGAGCATGAAGAACCCAATCCCTTCCCCGGACCCACCTTTGGACCCCTAGAGCCCCTGACTTCCCCCCACCTGTATATACTCTGAAACCTGGTGTTTTTGTGAATAAAGAACAGTTTAATCGAGACTTTCAGTCTGCGCCTGAGTCCCATCTGCCCACCATGACAACAATATAGGACAGAAAAAATGCTGTAGATACTGAAGTGAAGTGAGAGCAAATAAATTAGTTAAATGGATAAATACACTTTTATGTTTTTTAATTTTTCTTTCCATTGTTATTTAATAATAATAATGAATACCAGGTAGTACATTTACAGATGTATTTATTTTTTTGTTTTACAATGTTCAGCAACGGTTGGGGTGCTGAATGTTGATAAAAAATCTGAAAACTTTTTTGTGTCTAATTGTCACCCAGCTTTACTCTGGCTTGTCCACAGACCTTTGTCCTTTATATAGTGATGCGTGAGCTGTATGCGGGTATACAATGCATACCCACTTCTAGAAACGGATTTTCATCAAATGAATATTAGTTGTCACAGCTATGCATCATTGCACATCTTCCAGAATAACGCTGCAGTCAATCATGTTACAGTGTAGCATGTAATTTTCATGTGCATAGAGGCTTGCCTTCCCCAGCTTTATCCTCCCAAGCAACATTAAGAATAAAATGCACCAGTGTTTGGAAAAGTGCAGCATTAATGTCCTTTCCCTCATCATCATGTATTCGACAAGCTTCACAGCTCAGACAAATACAAACATGAAGTGAGTAGAACAGCACACACAGTCAGAACACAAAAGAAAGTCTTCCGTCTCCTATGCTAGTCATTGTTGCCAGCAAGTATTAGAGTCAGAAAGTAGGAACACTACAGCTTTGCACCGTCTTCACTCAGAAATTTACAGCAGACAAATAAATGTGGAGGCACAGCTACAGCGCTTTGATGTTGAGCTTGTTTTTCATTGTTTTATATAATCTTGTATCAGTGTTATCTATAGGAGTTCACAAAGTACACTCTCTTGTATGTACACTTTTATACGTAAGCTTATAATAAGTCTAAATGTAAAGGAGGAAAAAGGTAGATTGAAGAATCTAATAAGAAAACACAATGGCAGCAGACAGGAAAAAACACTAGCATTTCATTCAGCTGTAGTATGAAACACGTCTTAATGCACACCATCACACCTAAAAAATCCGATACACCTAATTGATATAGATTTCACACAACTGGCTGCTGAGGCGGAACAGTCAAAGATCATCATCGTCTGCCCAATGCTGCAGCCACCTCTGTAATGTGTTTTCAACCGATCCTCATTCTGCTGAGGTTACAACCATGAAAGGACCCTTGAGTCAGACCCTGACCCACTGGGTCCACAGCTGAATGACTACGCATCCCTGAGGTGTGTGACTTGAATTCTGATCAGGAACAGCCTAACCTTCACTGCCAAAAGTAAAAAAGAGCCAGTCGCCCAACAAGATGCACACAAGCAAGGTACTGAAGAAGGCTTTCCTGGTTTCTAGAAACTCAAGTGCATTTCAAGCATAAAACCAAGGCATAAATTTAGCGCTCGAGTCAAGGTCCTGCATGGATAGTACCTCTAATGATCCAATGAAGGATGTGCAGAATGTGACTCAGTTCCATTACTTTCAGTTTAAGGGCTAGGTATGGAAGCTCATATTCATATTCTACTCCACTAGGCTTATTTTTCCCTTGTTGGGTTTCAAATATAGACTTTCATCCAAAACCTAAAATTAGCTTCTAAAATATTATTCATTGCTAAAGATTAAACAATCACAAACGATTTTGAATGCAATGCTTATTACTGCAGAGCATTTTCTAATTGAAATACCTCAAAGGAACCCAACATATGGCATAATGGCACAATTTTAGCAAAGTTGTGATATTTTAAAAGATACCCTACCTCAACTCAACTCTTACGTGAACAGTAGGTTTTGCAAGTCAGGGAAAAAATACATGCTTCAGGGCTCGTACAGGTATAAAAGAAGTGGAAACAGAAACAGTCTCAATCTCTGGGAAGCTCATATATGAAGGAGCTCTTTGTGCTCCTTCATATATGATTGAAATGCTGGTAGATAAGATAGGAAATACTTTATAAAGATTCTTTATCCGATATTTAGGATTTTCTTTAGCCCAACCCACTCTTGCACCTCTAGTCCAAAAATTCTAAGGCACACAAGCTCCAACAGCACTAAATACACAATGTGCCAGAGGTTTTGATGTCAGAGCAATTACATATATGTATATGCTATCATCTTGCACCTGTTGCGCTGGATCACTGCGCTGCCTGCACCTGGGATCTTGCCTGGTATGGTAGACTCCAGCCTCTACTGATCTTGTGCTTACAGTGGTTAGAACTCAAAAAGGGAAAACCAGAAAATAATGAACCCTTCCTCTGAGTGTTCATAGATAAACCCGTGTAATGTCATGATCCTGGGTCTCTAACCTAGTTTATTCATTGTATTTAGTTACCCTTCTTACTTACTCCTTGCAGTGTCATCAGCAGCATCTCAGCACCCAAGCCAGCTTCTCACCATTCTCCTCAAACTGGGTCAGTTGACCAATGCTGCCAGTTGACCTGGGTCAGCCAATGCCGACAGCTTCAGAGACTGGGAGCCCTGCACCTATCCTAGCTCCAAGAGTAAGGGTGTCCCAGGTCCAGCCTGTCCCTCGACCTGTTCCTGATCCACGAGTGAAGGGCAGGGCAGGACTTGCAATCTGCCATACCTGGCATTTTGCTGGTGGACTTTTGGGCCAATGTGCCGGCTTGAAGGGCTGCTGTGCACAGGCCGTGCATGCACTGATAGCAGCCCATTCATTCATTTTCATTACTGAAACTGGATAGCAAAATCAAATCTCATAACGCAACCCACCTCTCCCCTACCTTCGATCTGTGCTTGTAGACACAGCTTGTAGAAAAGTATGGAAGAAGCAGCAAAAAGGTGGAGTTGAAAAGCTGAAAGAAAACAATAAAAAGAAACAAAAAATAGATGCAGCAAAATGTGTCAATTTTTTTGTCCCACTCAGGTGGGACCAAATGCCCTGGTGAAGAGGGCCAGCCCCAGGCTCCACCTTCAGAGTTGGCTGTGTGCCCTGCGTAGCCCTAGCCTGTTCAACCTGAGTAACCTGTGCACCCAGGGCAATTGCAAGGAGGTTTTTAGTGAAGTGTCATATACATGTATATACGTATTTCACACTTGCAATGATCTGCAACCACTTGCAAACATTTTTCCCTAGTGACCGGTGGTTACCAGGTAGCCAGTGACCGGTTTCTAGGCCTGTATGACTGAGACCTTGTAAGTTGAAGGTTCTGGGTGACTGCAGTTTTCTAGAGAAAGTTTTTTTTTGTCTTGTCGTTACACAATCTATGATTACGATACCACTTGCCAGTTATGTTAAAGAAAAAGCCAGATCTTTTGGCATCAACCACTGAAGGATGCATACAATCCAGGCACCAGTCAGCTAGGATTTGTTGTTAGCATAGCATGGGCTCCAGACCTCTTGCTGTGTTTCTGCTTGTGGACAGTTTATTTTTGTACTGTCAAGAAACTTTTATCTCTGGGCTGGTGGTATAACTCGCTAGTTTGAGCAGCCAACCTATATGCTGTAAGGCTAATACAGAGGCCTTGGTTCAAATTTGCCCCAAGGCTGTTTTTTGCATGTTTCCCCCGGTTTTCTCTCCTAGCTTTCCTGTCTTCCTGCCACTGTTCTATCTCAGTAAAGGCTAAAAATCCCCCAAAAGATTTTATTTTGTCTACTCCTTATCACTTTCCCTTGACCTTGCTGGAAAATGTCAATAACTCAAACAAAGATGTGAACAAGAACTCATGCAGACTTAGAAAAAGAGGCCCGCTGTGCTTTCTGACCACACTCCTACTTACTCAACTTACTCAACAGTGATGGGGAAAGAGATGATGATGAGATATCTGTTGATTTATTTAAGTCTTTTTTTTTGTTCCCAAGCAAATCTGTTTGGCTGAGATTAAAGTTAAGTCTCACTGGAGCACCATCAGTATAGCATTGAAATGAATCATTTGTGCTTTTTGATGTTCAGATGTGTTGTGCTTGTTTATTTTCTATCAAAATTTACATTCAGGAAGGAAAATGAGAGCATTTTTTACCCATAGAAGAAACAACATGTTGATGCTGTTTGTGGATATCCTGAAAAGTGTCATCAAGCCTGCTCCAGAAATGATCAAATTAACTTCTTTTAATATTTAATTGACTGCATTCTAAACACCATCTGTCTGTTATAAGTTTTGAAAGTCTACTAGAGGTAAACATAATAGATAAAAAAATTAACATTTGATCTGTGTTTTCTCTTCATTGGACAGTGAAATCAGTCCATTGTCTATGATCTTTCAAAATAATTTCACATGGCCTTTTATGGCGCAGCAAATTGCTGGACTAACTATAACACTATATTTATATATATAATAAAAGAACATAAGCTAATGTTTCACCGTGAGTTGTGTCCTTGTTTAAAAGTCTGGGCTCTTAAGTGTACTAGACAAGTAGGAACTATTGAGTATGCAAGCACAAACCTTTATTGAGAAATGCCAGCTCAAATACTCCAAATCAAAGCAATCGTTTTGACTAGATCGGCATCAGGTGATTGAGCGGTGAGGTTGACAGAGAATAAATTTATGATAGACTGAGCCCTAGAAAACATGAAATAATTTATTAAATAGTCAAATCAATGCAAGCACAGAAAGCAAGATAGAAGCAAAAGGATGTAATTTTAGCTACAAACTATTCTTACATTAAACACACACTGGTTCCCCTGCTGGAAATAAAAGCTAATAGTCACAAAGCATATAAAATATGGACAATGTTGCTGTGACACTGTCCACTGATATGAGAAGTGTTGCTTGATGTTTTGATGAGTGAGGGGTGAAATTGATTGACCTGCATGCTTATTGTCTAACAGATCAGTCAGAAGTCATTAACCAGTAAGTATAACCTTCTTTTTAACACAAAGTTTACAAAATAGAATTAATATTGTATTCATTAATATAAATATTATATACCAGAAGTGCACGATATGGACCCTTGCTAGAGCTGGCTAATTTTAGCCATATTGTGCCACTTTAGCTTTTACTGTATTGTTTTTTTTTTTTGTTTGTTTGTTTTTTGATCCCTTGCAGTTTCATTCCCAACTCACCTTTTTTCTTCCATTCAACACATAATAACATTTTTAAAAACTGTTGTTTTAATAGTAAAACAAGGATTTTTTCCACACCTGGAGAACCCAAAAATGAATGTGGATGTGTAACCAGGGGCACCTCCAGATTTTTCCATAGGCGTAACCATATGGGGGCCACTAAAAACAGAATTTCCAATTTTATTATGCTGTTCTCAAATATAGGTTACTTGAAAAATATGTCAGAAATAAAATAATTATATGCCTTGTTAATTTCCTGCTATTAAAGTTGATATCACTGAAAAGAGGTACATATGAAAAACAAAGATTTTGAAGATTTTGAAATCCTGGAGCCCTGAGATGCACCAGTGACATGTCCAGGGATCATTGGTTACAGTTCAGTATTTTCTGAACATGGATCTTTAGTTAAGAGACAATTCAGCTAAAATTAACTTGTGTTTGGGAAAACTGCTGTGTGGCCATTTGCAAAATGTTTTAATCTTTTTAAACACCTCAGTTTAGTAAGCAGCCAGACTGCTTAAAAACAAGATGGACTGGCAACTAAATCGTCAGCAGGTGTCATCTTAGGTAAGTAGGAGTCTAATTTTAAACGAACAGAATGCCTCCTTTCATGTTGTTTTTGGTGAAATGAAGAGTAGGCTCCATCAGAGGGCTTCCAGGAAAAAAGAAAAAGACCCAGGAGAAAGTCTAAGTGATAAAGCACTGGCAAGGGAACAGCAGCCTGGCATTGTAGCACAAAAACATGTAGAGTGGGGAGGGTCAGTCGCTTTAACTGACAGGGTACTCACATCTGCCAGCCCTCACAACTATACTGCAGTGAGCTACAACCACTTTTGAAAAGGGGATTTACTTTGAATATGTGGGTATTCACAGGTGTTATTCTGTCATTTCTGAAAGCTCAGGCAGAATTAAATGAAAAAGCAAAAAAAGGAAAAGGAAAAATACATTTCGTCCATTTGCTAGTCCTGCAGAGCTCTGAGCCTAAGCAGATTTCCAGAAGCTCCTCTAATCATTTGGTGCAGGATGTGGACAAAGCTTGGAAACAACCCAAAACCAAATGTGTTCAGTAAGCAGGAAGGGAATGAAATGACAGTGTTGTTTTTATGCAGGGCTCCCTGTTGTAAAATTGATTTTGTAATCAATCCTGTTTATTAGAATGCTAAAAACATGTCATCAGGATATTGGGACTGTAATTATAGACCAATGGGGATCTTTACCTTGCTCGAGGGCACTTCCTGTTACACTAACTTGACACAAATTTGACTGAAAATGCAAATTACGCAATTAAAGAGGAATAAATAAATATGATTCAAGAACACAAAAATATAGAACGTTTAACTTCAAGAATGCGATTTTTTCACTTTTTTTGTAAAAGAAGAAACTTTTTCTTTTAACAATTTTTTTCTACATATTTTTTTTCAAAAGATGTATGTCTCATTCTGAGGGGTCAGTTTATTTCTCAGCAGCTGTAGTTCTCAAAATTACTTGTTTAACCTCAACATTACTTCTGCACATCATACTGTAGAAAGCAATTAATATTATTATTATTATTATTATTATTATTTTATTTTATTTTTTTTATTATTTTTTTTTTTTTTAGTTTAAACAAGTTTTTGACAGATAATAAATTTGTTAAGCAAATTAGATAATTTTTTCTGTAAGTGTCACACTGTCACATTGCAGCCAACTAAACAATTGAAACAAAAAGCCAGAGCCTATTTACCAAAGCTGTAGCACCTAGTCACTTTGCAGATTGACTTCAAAGCAAAAGTAAGTTTAAAAAAGGAGCATTTGGTCAACTACAGGCTAATTTAAATAATTGAATCAGACCTCTCAAACGTATCAGCAGTGATCCCCTAGGAAAACTAGGAAAACACTTTGGCCAAAATCCCACCTCATCATCACTGTTAAATTGTGGCATTTGGAAGAGTTTGTTTAACTGGCACTCCAGGGCAAAGAGGTAACAATAAATACATTTGTAAGTAGTTGATTTCTCATGTAAGTGATAGCTCGTTAACAAAGAACACTAGACTCCATAATCTATTTGCCTTGATGTCTTACACGGTTTTGGCATATGTGATCAGGTGTGATCAGAAGTGAATTGATGAGAAGTCCTGAAGGACAGGACAAGTTTTGGAGGTTCTCTTTTATAACAGAGCTGGCCAACTTTGAAGTAAGACTTTTAACAGAAAGCCCTGAGGCTTGAACTTGTTCATTAAAGGTAAGGGACATCTATTTTTAATATTACCAGAACTCTGTCAACAAAAGAACTCTTTTGATGTACATTAAAGCACCAGGGTCTTGAGCCTCAAAATATAAATGAGTTAGGAAAGCCTGACTTTGTTGCATTACATCATCACTGATGAAAGTCATGTGGTCAGTTCATTCTCTGTCAGCTTTTTTCTGTTTTTGATAAAAGTTAAGATGATGTGAATGCTATTGGGCATAGAGGGGATTCAAAACTAGTTAGTTGAAAAACTTTGCAGTAAAGATGGCTTATGATTCCCATCTGAATTATTGATCATATTTTAGACGGCCCGGGGTCTCCACTGGGACTGATAAAGTCAGTGAGTCCACAATTTTAGACCTTTTAGCATAATTCCTTGAAATATTTACCAGAAAGTCCTCATAACAGTTACAAAGTTTGATTCAGAAATTCAAGACACTTTAGGTGAAACTACAACTTTGCCATTCTCCTTGCTTTCTATCACTCTGGTATTATGATCAGGTTTATGACTAAATACATGGAAAAATGAAATCAGCTCAGCTGTCCTTTGCGAGTTTTGCTAATAAGCTGCTAATAATGAATATGAAACATCAGCATTCTAGTGTCATTGTGAAAATATTACATCCTGATTGTTAGAGGTGCCACTGTCCTTCAGGTCAGTCTCACACTCGTGAATGCATAACTGTAGACTCTAAGGAGTTATGGTACTGCCTCCGTGGGTATAAGGATGGTGACTACAGTGGAAAAGGAGATTGAGGAAAGTTGATTCTGTAGTTGGTACTCAAAATGATTCCACCTTTCCATGTGCTTTATTGGCTTCAGTTCTGCACAATACCCACGGAAACTGTAGGTAGAGGAACATTGCTAAAGCTTATTTTACAGTTTTTTTAGTTCCTTGAATTGCTCACGCTATGATGGACATGTCAGTTGAGAAAAACAATCAGACATAATTTCAAAATTTGGTTTCCCAGTGTAAATACAAATTATGAGCCAGTACTAATTAGTAGCACTTGCCATAATTGCTAAATAATGATCATCTATCCATTCATTTTCTGCCACTGCAGTGTAAACAGAGATGGCATGACCTTTCTCTTCCCAGCCACCTCCTCTGGCTCTGCTGGTGAGACAACAAGAATTTCTGGAGCCAGGAATATCTCCAGAGTGTTTGCTACATGTCTCCTCCGAGTTCAGGCATGCCCAAAAGACCTCGTCTAGGAGGTGTCCATGCCAATCAGATGCCTGTACTAACCCAACTGGCTCCTTTTGATATGGATGAGCAGCAGCCCCCATTCGGCATCTGTATTACTGCAAACATAATACCAATCCATAAGCAAGTCTCCTGCCCCACTTTTCCCTTAATAAGAACTGAAGATACTTGTGCTTCTCAATTTGAGACAGCAGCACATCACTAAACTGAAAATGGCAGCCCACCCTTTGGGGTGAATTAGTGCCTCAGATTTAGAGGCACTAATTCTCATCTCAGCTACCTGACTCCCCGCTGCAACACACCTGGATATTTGATGAAGACAAGATCCACCAAACCTGACACATCGTTCCCCCTGATTGCACCCAGAAAATCTTTAGCTGCCATTTCCATAATATTAATATAAACCTTAATCTGTTAAGTCAACATTTGATGACTGTAAGTTTAAACATATTAAACTGCTGTTTAAGTTCAAGTGTACCTTAAGTGTAAGATTGAATCCTGAGACCTAGAAATGGGTTCCTATAACTTAAAGTCTGTAAGTATTTTGTATAATAAAAAAATAACAATAACTAAAAATAATAAATGTGACACATTCTGTCAAAACACTCATGTGTGCCATCTAAGAAATCATCTTTACACTCAGTCACCCCTTTCTCCCTATTATACATGACCTGCATAACATTTCTAAAAAGCTGGACTTCACAACTTGAACAGAGCTGCTTTTCTTCAGATCACCACCTCAGCAGTATTTTCTTGCTGTATTTATGAAACCCCCTTTTTTTTTTCCATGTCATGACATTTGCTGATTTTTCTTTTCATTTCTGTTTAATTCATCCTTGTCATTTAAGGAACCGGGCTAATAATTTATTTCCCTCTGTGCTCTATGCGTGACATTTTAGGTCCTTTTGAGAGCTTCGACAAAACTAAATTACATATTTTTTTTCTGAAATATGCCTTTTGAATAGCACAGCAAAAAGACTGTGATGGACAAAAGAAAAGATTCACAGCATTCTCTGCGTTCAGGGCAGAAGCGAGGATATTCCTTTGTGCCTGCCTTTATTACAGAGAAGATGAGCCTAAGTCTGGCAGACAGTGTGGTAGCAACAAGGTTATATAGAGGTTCCCCCTGAAAATGTTCGCTCAGATACGATTTTTAAAGCCTCTCCTGTAACTAATCCATGAAATAAGCAAGATTTGGACAATCTCCTGACTGAGAGGCATGGGAAGGTTTGAGCGGATATGCGTGTGCTTTTGTGTGTGTGACTGAACACAAATTTAGGTTGGCAAAAGGAAGAAAGAGAGAGAGTGAGCAGATTTTCTCACATGCAACACATTTACTGGATGTTCTCCAGGTCTCACCAGCAAACAAGTAGGTATGTGTATAAGTTATTTTCCTCTCACAGACAATACAACGTGGCTTTACGATCTTTCACAATTCCATAACACCTCAAATCCGCCCCATTATACTTTCAGTTAACATCTGATACCCCCAGAAACAATACATATCTTTTTTTTAATCACAACTGATACAAAGTTACTACTTTATGTTGTAGTTTTCAGTCACCTCTTAAAGCATAAGTCTGTCAGGGTTCAATATTTTTAGATCACCATTCCATTAGAACAAGTTAAACTTTGGGTCTTGGGCTCTTATGATGTATATACAGTCTGGGTAAAGTCCACAGTAACACTTGAGCATTTTACACATTTCTTATAGGAAGGGTCAGGATAAAAGTGTGAAAAAAGTGCCTACAGTTCCCACATAGAGGGGTCAATAATGTTCACAGCACTGGTAAATGTTGTAGAGCACATTTGTTCACCAAACCAAACTATTGATTCCACAGTTCTGGACACAAGTGGGGATATTCATGGTTTTAGCAGTTTTTCAGATGGTTTAATCGACTGACTCTGTAAGTTTTTTTTTCTTTTCACTTTTCATACAGCAACCACATGCTTGCAAAGCAGGTCAATCTAAGATAGATAGTGGGTGTGTTTGAATTACACTTGAAGAGGAGTTCTTGTTTAATTTAGAAGGTAAAGGAAAAGGGAGAAGACAAATTAGGTGAAGAGTCAGAGGATAGATAGATAGATAGATAGATAGATAGATAGATAGATAGATAGATAGAGAGAGAGATAGATAGATAGATAGTTAGATGTAATTTGCAGCCTGCACTTTCAGCATAAAAATCTTAAAAAACACGATTAAAAAGTGAAGTTTCATCTTTTTAACATTTCATCAAAGCAGTTAGCAAGTTTTGGTGTGTTATCATCGGCGTGAAGTTAACCAGACATTAAAGTATAAAAGGAGACAACACAGAAACAGCTGCTGTTGCCGTCAGGCCTGTCTGCTGTTTACATATCAGAGTGGTAATTAATTGTCTGGGTTTTTTTTTTTTGTCACAATGATTTTCAGACAGGAATCCTCACCATACTGTGAAGCACCTTGTAATTTCGATTTAGATAATGCTATAGAAATAAATTTGATTTGTATATTTTTATGCCACCCATGGGCATAAAAATCTTTCTCTTTGTAAGGAAAAGAGAACAAAGTCAAATATAAAATATGTAAGCACTTTTAATGGACCTGTGATGGAAGAACCCACTGACTCAGCTGATCAATGGATGCCTCTACCTGACAGCTGGTGAAGTCAATATCAGTAAAAAGAGTAATGTGTTAGTAGAGTTAATTTATTTTTTTAAACTTTGCTTTGCCTCCTCCAAAACATTAATCCATTCAACTATTTCTGGGATCGATATGGAAAATGATATGGAAAAATAGAAAAGCCAAACTTTCTTTGCCTCTCCTACACTTGCCTTTTGATTAGGACAGATTAAAACATCCAAATCTATTGCCTTGTTATCATGTCTTACTGCCCATGATGTTTTATTTTTTTTAAATGGATATTTTTATTATGGTGTATCTATCTAGACTATCTCCACCCATGTATTTTTCCAGTAATTAGATTTTTAAACATAATATATTTTAGAATTATGATTCAGCCTTTAATTCTGTTCTGTTTCAGGATCATCACACACTGCTTAAATAATGCTGAGGTTCAGGCTCTGGGGAAGCCAGTGCATGACTCATAATGTTCCATTATGTGTTTTTTCTACTAATGTGTGCTTTACTGCATTGGCAGAGTGTCTGGTATGATTGTCATAATGAAAAAGCTGCTGCAAATCAGATGCTTTCCAATTCTTCTTTTGTCCTCCACTTGTCCAGTTTCCTCAAATTTTGAAAGGACACACTGCACACCATGCTGAGATATGAAAATAGGTGAAAAGCAGTCAGTGTAGAATTAGAATAGAATAGAATTCAACTTTATTGTCATTGCACATGTCACAAGTACAAGGCAACGAAATGCAATTTGCATCCATCCAGAAAGTGCTTTGGCAATAATAGATATATTACAAAAAATATATATTAGCAATGATATAGATATATAGATGTACAGGCTATGAACAGGATATAAATATGAAAACTATACAGAAATATGAAATATGAAACTATACAGAAATATGAAATAAAAAAAGCTATACAGAAATATGAACTATGCAAGTTGTAAACAGTTGTAAACAGTTGTAGAATTATAATTATCGTATTGTACAGAATGATTGTCTATACAGCATTTACAGTATTGCAGTTAAGATAAGTGAAATATGTGGATAATTTCTACAGAGGTTATATAAAGTGCTAGTGGTTATTATTGTGTGTATGAGGGTACAAGAGTGTCCATTTGTTTGTTTTTTTGTCAATTGTGTGTGTGTTCAGTTATAGGTGGTTGTGGGTGTGTGTATGTTCAGTTCATGAGTTTAATATGGGTGAGATGTCAGGAGGCAGAGTTCAGGAGTCTGACAGCTGTAGGGAATAAGCTGTTCCGGTACCTGGTGGTCTTAGTCCGGAGGCTCCTGTAGCGCCTCCCAGAGGGCAGGAGGGTGAAGAGTCCATGTGCTGGGTGACTAGGGTCTTTGATGATTTTCCCAGCCCTTTTCAGACACCTCTTCCTGTAGATGTCATTTATGGCAGGAAGTGGTGCTCCGGCGATGCGCTGGGCAGTTTTCACGCCCCTTTGCAACTCCTTCCGGTCCGAGGCAGAGCAGTTCCCATACCAGACTGTTATACCGTTGGTCAGGATGCTCTCGATGGTGCAGCGGTGGAAGTTCACCAGGATGTCTGAGGACAGGTGTTTCTTCCTCAG
>VUQG01029449.1:0-18114 GCA_015106755.1 Etia nguti | reverse complement strand
TACATATATATATATATGCATATATTTATTTTATTTATTTTATTTTTTTTAAATTGCAGAAAAAAACAATGCTCTTGTAATTGTTTGACCTTTGACCACAGGAAAGACAGTCTACACTGAGGAAGGACTCTCGGTCAAGTCAGTCAGGCAGAGGAAAGATGCAGAGAGCCAACTCTGTCACAGTCGATGGCCAAGGACTGCAGGTTGTACTCGAGTCTGGCTTTTCTATTTATTTTTTCACATTTGACAGTTTTGTGCCTTAATAATTTTTTATGGTTTGTATTTATTAATCACAATCCCATACTGCAGTGAGCGTTTTGGGTTTGTTTGTTTGTATTTTATTTGTTTGTTTTTAGATATTTCATTGATAATAAGGTTATGCTTTACAGTTTGAAAAGTCCCACAATCAAGAGAGGGGGTTTGAGAAATCCTTAATTTTCAGATTCATAAATTTATTTTAAAATGGCAAAAGTTGAAAAATCAGTTAGTAGTTGAAAACATCTGTTGTAATGCAGTGAAAGCACAAGTCTTCACTTAAGCTTAAACTAGGGAACATAAGACAGTCCGATTATTTGGGGTGCAGGTGCAGAATAAGTGGTTATATGACCTGAAACGTTTTGTGGATGCCAAGAAATAGGCTAATTTTGAAATAAATAAAAAGCCAGTGTAACTCAGAGAGAAACTGAAATACATGTTAAAAAGCTTGCTTTTTAATTTTCTGCACAGCCATAAATTGGCAACTGTCGGATTATTTTAAGGTTCCATCCAGAAATCAAACCGTTTTTCATTGTTGAATACCGTATTTTTAAAATAAAGCTCTGTATGATGGGACTCTGCAGGCCCTGCTGGTAATCAGTATCCCATGGCAGAGCCTTGTCCAGCCTGATGCTTTCTAATATCTGTCAGCCAGCATGTTGGCGATGGAAGCCTGCCGCCGTCTGTGGCGACTGCACGTCTACGCGTGGATGAGAGAGAAATATGATGAATCATATCCCAGGCACATTCATCTATGCTCCTCGCTGGCTAACCAGCGTAATAATCAAGATTATTATTTATAATTACAGGAAGTAATGGATCACTCTGAACTGGACAGGGAGCTCATTAATTCACCCTTGGCCTGCTGGGATAGCAGGCAGGGGGAGTTAAGTGCTTCATCTGTGTCAGGGAGAGCACTGGGCGAGTTGTTGCAGACTAACTGCAGGAAGGGTAATTCAAACAGGGGCCGCTGAGTCAGAGCTTGTTTATGCCGCGCTTTGTGAGATCGGCCTCCTACATCACAGACTCTGCCTGTCCACAGATTCACTACCACTCAGAGAAACTGGAAAATCCTTTCTCACATCACTCAAGGCAAACTGTCTAGCTGATTAGAAAGCAGTCGCAAATAAGTACTAGGTATCAGGTTGAGAGTATTGACTGACTGTAAGATAGATGACTTCTTGTTTTTTTTATATCAGGGGTATTTACAGGGCTCTATGGGCTCTGAAGCCAGAAAAACAGCTTGCATTGAAAAGTTGAGTTTAATCCTCCCAAACTTTAAAAAAAATTTTTTTAATATTTTTAAAGTATTTAAGGATAATGTTGTTGTCAGCTTGACATTTTTTTTGGTGTCAACAAAACCCCCAACATAAAACAAAAAAAGACAAAAAATATCAAAAAGTGATGCTCAAACATCAAGCCGGATATGGCTTATTTGTCTTTGATGTAGAGGTCTGTTATTGTCAGAATGTTTAAAGAAAACATGAATTGGTTTCCGCAACGTAAGGTGAGTTGTTTCCGTGAGTGATGTGTTTGTGGCTTTAATTCACCAATCAGGAGTAGCATTGCCACACTTGTGTTTTGCATAGTGCAATGACAATAAATGGTTTCTATGCTATTCTATTCATTACTGCCAAGAACACAGATACTGTAGTTCATTTTGAGGCAATCCTGATTAATTGTCCTGGAGCTGGAGATTCTAACCACTGTAGTTCACGTGTATTAATTACCTACAAGGGTGGTCTGGGGTGGTGCAATTGTCCACTTGTGGACAATGAAGACACTGCAAGAAGTTTTAATTAAAAATTTTGCAGTGTAAATTTAGATTTCCATCACATTTCTACTTTAGAAAACAAATGTAAAACAGAAAACTAGAACCTATGAAACAAACCTATTGGATTTCAAAATGAGATGTTATCCATCATTTTCTGACCTATTCTTGATCCAGATCATCATTAGTGGGAAAGAGTTCAAATGGAGCGGTTGTTATGAGGTAGTAGTAAAAGTATTAACAGAGGTATAGTCTCATAAAGCAAAATGAGGAGAAGATATAAATGAACCAGGGAGAAAAAAAATAATGAAGGACATCCTTTGTCATATGCTCATCTGGTAGTTGAATTTCCAATTAAAGATCTGAGTGGGTCGGTGTAAATTTAAGAATGACTCGCCTGCAGTGAAAAACTATTTTTACTTGAATTATTTCAGTAAAAATGAATAAATGATTTTTTTGACAATAAAAAAACAAAACAAGGTCTCTTTGAAAGATAAAGATATCAGTTCCTCAAAAATCAAGGGACCTGTG
The DNA here is from genome assembly GCA_015106755.1 of Etia nguti. NCBI lineage: Eukaryota > Metazoa > Chordata > Actinopteri > Cichliformes > Cichlidae > Etia > Etia nguti. Next base: position 15,557 of record VUQG01029449.1, on the reverse strand, counting down.
ATACTGTATAATGTAGTTTCAGAGATACTGGCTAAAATCTCCATCACAGCTCTTCCTTTATAATTAGATATTATAATTAACCCAAGATTAAGTTTTTACTCAGGCAAAGGAACATGAAGCACACACAGACATTATCCCAGCCAGGTAACAGGAAAACTGCAGTATATAACGAATCAGATGACTGGCATGCCTTGAAAGTGCTGTATATACTTGGCAAAATGTCTGAGGGATATGGCTTGAAAGTGAATTCCTGTGAAGCATCCTGCAGTCTCCAAACACCAACAGTTTGTTTTGACATCTCCCATTCAGATCACAACAATAGAGGGCACTCATCCTCTGCTGGTGTTTGTCAATCCGAAGAGCGGGGGGAAGCAGGGAGAGAGGTAAGTACACAATCTGTCTCAACATGCTACAAGAGGCCTCTAAAGCCCCGCTCCTCAGCCACAGAGGGAAGGCAGCAGCATGGCCTCTGGCCGCCAAGTGCTTTAGGGTTGCTTAGTCAAATAAAAACAAAATAACATTTACCTAAAGCACTGGACGCCTCCACTGTCAGCTCTCTTTTCTTTCTTTCTCACACACACATACACACACTCTCGCTTCAGACAGCCTTCTCACTGTCATGTCACTGGCTGGTTCCCCTTCTTTAACCCAGGGCTAATTGGGTTATTACTGAAACATATTCATTCACTCCTTATTACTCCGGCCCTCATTTGTTTAAATTATGAGATCAAAATATGACTTCAGCCAGTTGATATAATGAAATTGAAATTAAAATGAATTAGTCTTTCTAATGGTTTCTCCTCAAGGGGACTTTGGGTATGTCCCACCCCACTGCCCAGTCCACTGCCTCGTTACATTGTGATTGGACCCTGGTCTGCATTTGCACTTAACAGGCTAAATTCCCTGGAGTGGAAATGAATGTGTGATATTTGAGAGTGACATTTGCATTGCTTCTTAGTTTTTTCTGATGTTATTTTTTTATTTATTTCTTCTGTAGGATTTACAGAAAGTTCCAGTATCTTCTGAACCCAAGACAAGTCTACAACCTGGCTAAAAACGGACCCATGCCGGGGTATGTTGTTGACCAGATCATCTTTAGTGATATCTCACACATCTGTAGTGTGAGATATCATTTTAAAAATTTACTATTTCCATGAAAGAAGCTAAATGTCAATATAATATATTTTTTCACAGGTTACCCTTTTTATGTTAGAAGCATCCACATTTCACAATCATATGGCGATTGAGGTTTGCTTTTTAAAAGTGGCCCCTAAGAAATGTTTCAGACACATAAATATGGCGGAGAGGAAAAATCTGCAGCCCTTTTATCAATCTAAGATCTAAACCCTAAAATCCTCTGAGAGGATATGAGGCAAAGCATGTAGATATTTTCCAAAATGATTTGTGTTTAAAATAAAAAAAAGATTATATTTAAAAACACTGTAGCTTATAAATTAGTATTATATTAACCACAGATAAACACAGTCAGCCCGTTAGCAGTCTTAACAGGAATGAAAAGGCTGTTTCTGTGTACTCATGAAAATGAGAGTATTGTTTTCAAATGTAAATAAAAAAGTGATTATTATATCCCAAAACAACTGCCATAATGTATCTAAAGAACTGAAAAAATAATAAATAGTAATAATAATGACTATAGTATAGATAAAGCAAAAAAAAGGAAAAATAAAGATTCACAACTTCTTTACTAATACACTATGCTGAGCATTAGTTTTATATTTTTTGTTCTATGTGTTAATTTTTCTTTATGATCTTTTATAACTAACTGCAGTATCTGTAGTAAGTTCCTTTGCATTAAGAAAATTTTCTTTTTATATAAATTATTGCGGAAAAAATGAAAGAACTCTTTATAAAAGGAGAAGGAAAAATAGGAAAAACACAAAATCTAAAAGCATCCCTTTGTTTGTTACCTCACTAATCAGATCAGCTAATGACCTTCTGTTTACACACCCAGTAGTGTTTTCGGTTGTTGCTCACATATAATAACCACCATCACATGCAAGAGAGGCCTGTAGTATTAAACCTCTCACTCGGTTCCCTCATACAGAACAGACACAAATGAGGTGAGTTCACACATAACAAATCCTGGAGACGATAGCATCATGCTGACGAGCAGGGACTCCATATGCATAAGGCTGAATGCAGAGCTGGTGACACAAGTGACTGACGGATAGAGAGAGGTGAAACGCTCGCCATACCACATGTGATCGCGCATACAGACAAGCAGCTCACTGCAGGCTGGTGGTGTGGGCAGCTCCAGGTTTCCTATGGTTCACATTTGTGATTAAGAAAATGAATGGATGATTTACATGCACAACGCTCCTCCACTTTGCTGTTTGCGTCCAGCAGCGTTTAAACACACAGGAATGCCTCGGCGTCGTGCTGCCATGTTGTTTGGCTTTGATTAGATGTGAAAACAGAATCTTTGTGTCTTATAAAAAATAAATACACAGCAGCACTCACAGGGTACAAAAAAACCCTCCACGAGGTTGAGACTGGCACAGCTCTCACTGCGCCATCGCAACTCCCAAGTTTTAGGGACTGACCTTGTGGCCACTGTTTGTTTCTCTGTTGATGTGCCTGAAACATCACCTGCCTCTCCTCTGCTGTCTGGGGCCGAATCTGGGGCTTCTTCCTAGAGTTGAGAACATTCCAGATGACCTTCTCCTACTCTAACCTTGTTAATATTTTGTCAAGTGTACTCACTGCAGCACACATTAGCAGGGTGAACGGTCACCGTCGGACACTGCAGGCCGAGGCAGCCGCACGCACTGCTGTCAATTAGCTGCCTCACTAATGCAATTACAGCAAATTAAGTGTTTGTTTCTTGGTATTTAAATATCCCCAAAGTTGCCTTTCATGTTTGCGGCCGTCTGTTTTGCGTCTAATATGGTTTGTGGTCCCAGTTGGAGAGTAATTGAGCGAATCATTTACCCGCCATACGAGGCTTGGAGGCTGGCTCATTCAGTTAGGGCTTTGTTATTGTGAAGGAACGGAAGAAGTTGGACTGAACACTGCCTGTCATGATCCAATTAGGCCTCGAACAGGCAGGCTAGCTCACTGAATGAATAATTATCAATGCGACATGTGTTATTTTGTGGGATTAGATGGGGGTTTGCAGTGAAGCAGTGTGGTGTGGAAGTAGACTCAAAAATATGCTCATAATATGCACACCGTGTCTGTGTCATGTGAATTTTAAATGCAAGAAAGACTGAAAAAAGAGACGTTTTAATGTGCCTTAATTTTTTAAATCACATGACCAAATATTTGGCATTTATGGATATTTTCACGGAAAACTGAAGGAGGTAAAGAGGGATATCTTCTGTAACCAGTGCAAGACATCTAAAAGTAAGATGTTTGTTACAGGTTGAATTTCTTCAGAGATGTTCCTGATTTCAGAGTGTTGGCCTGTGGAGGTGATGGCACTGTGGGCTGGATCCTGGACTTCATTGGTACAGAATATGCTACTTTAAAAACATTATATTTTATTTTGTCACAACTTGGCCAAGAATTTGGTCCTCATGTTCATTCCAAAAAAAAAAACTGCAAGCCTTCTGAGGTGCTACAGTACATGTGCACATACTGCATTCAGTTACCTGTAAAGTAATAAACATAGTACTGTAGCACTTAAACACCCCATTTCCTTTTTTGGCAAAATTGCCTTTGTTTTTATTATTTTTCAAAGGCTGCAGCACTCTTGTTGTCCAGCCTGAAATGGTAAAGCGTAATAAATGGGTTGTATATGAACACTTTCATTACATCCAAGCCTGCGTATTCAGAGGTGGTAAAATGGGATGATTACGTGAGTTGGAAAACAACATATTAGTCATCATTTGAAGGAAAAAAAAACTCACCCGGCCTTCTCTGTTTGGTCTCGAAGATGTGGTACTTGTTTGGGCTCTTGAAAATTGCCTCAATTTTTTATCAATCAAAACAAAGAGAGGTAATAACTGTCAGGCAAAATGTGCCTCTTGAAATAGACTGTACAACTGGACATTCATGTTGACTTCTAGTATTACAAGTTGGGCTGAAAAAGGGATTTGGTGGTTTCTTTGCAAGTTCTTGCAGTGAGTTTGTTTTCTTGGTTTGGCCTTGTTTCGCATCTTGTTGTGATATTTGTCCCGCTGCTCCAGATAAGGCCAACCTGGACAAGAACCCCCGTGTGTGTATACTTCCTCTTGGCACGGGCAACGACCTGGCAAGATGTCTGCGATGGGGAGGAGGTACTGACAGAAAACAGATACATAACAGTCAACAACATGGCCTCACATCCCTTTGCTGTAGTTAAAGGTAGAGGTAAAAATGTCCTGCATTAGAAATCCAGTGTTAATATTGTTTGTAACACTGCAATTATTTTGGAACATCAATGTGACTAAAACTAATAATTACTTTATTCAGTGCTCCAAAATAATATGAAAATTAATTGATTAAATAGAGCACAGAAATCAAAACAGTGGAATGCCCAGAGTGATATCTACATGTTTGTATTTTCCAGGCATATACATAAATATTCAATTATATAAAAAAAAGAAAAGCAGCTTTTTAAAAAATGTTATTTATTTATTTATTTTAAGAGACTGCTTTGAGTTCTGCTTTGAGCAATTTATGGATTATCGAGATTTTGTATGATTTATTTTTTTTATTTTATTTTTTTAGGCAGGCAGAGCATTAAAGTAAAATCGATTATTAGAGGACAATCTATGGTAATGCACAGAGTGTAAGTAGTGTGGCACAATAACATAAATAGGTGGACTTTTGATATTTTCTTTTATTGGCTGTTATCACATTTTTTAATCACTTTTATCATCTCTTTCTGATCTCCTGGAAAACAGCATGTAGATCACAATGTGCAAAAAAAATATCTAAGAACCATAGACTGTACAGCAAAGAAGGAAGTAGCTTTGAATTTGGCATTTAGCCACCACCATCTTGGTTGCTATCAGATGAGTGGTGCTATCAAATCTAACGAGCCTGTGTTGCAAGGTTTATGCATGGAGGAATACAGTAATGTATTGAATTTTAAATTCAGTTCACTTCAATTTTATTTTTATAATGCCAAATCACAACAACACTTCAGGTTGCTTTATACTTTACGATAAAGACCTTACGATAATAGAGCAAAAAAACCCCAAACAATTAGACAACCCATTATGGGCAAGCACTTGGAGACATGGGGAAGGAAAAACTCCCTTTTAACAGGAAGAAACCTCAAGCAGAACCAGGCTTAGTCATCTGTCATGACCAGTTGGGGTGGATGTATTGGAGAATTATACAGAGACCGATACCACCTAAATAAAGCACATTTAACAATAAATAAATAACCTTAGCCAAAACTTTTCGACAGTGTGTTAGTCTGTTTAACTGTTCAGGAAGTTATAGATTTGTATTGTATATTTCACAAGCATTAAAAAAATGTTGTTTTGGCAGTTTTTATTCAAAGCGGCTACATCCCTAGGAATACTTATTTATATGGGGAGTTCACATTTGAAATCAATAGAGAAATTAAACTTTGAGACCAGAACTGTTTGTTTTTTTCCCCATCCAGGCTATAGACAATTTTTTTTCTGCTGTAAGCTAGACAATTTTTCCTTAGGAGACTAACTCACTTTAGATCCAGCCTCAAAAGGAAATGCCGTTTTTGGCACTTGTGAATTGACTTAATTTTTTCACAATAGGTTGAAATACCAAATAAAGAACAAACAAAAATGTCCAACACATTATAACCTAAGGACTTTATAATTACAAAATCAATAATTATAAGTAACAAAACTGAGTAATACTGGAAGTAAATGCTCCATATGCATGTATAAAAAAATGATTTGGAAACTCACTTGTATTTTCTTGTATTTGCCCATGCACCTGTGTTCGCAAAGTGTCAGTCATGTGGCACAAGATATTCTAGACCCATTTTAACATCTTACTTGTCTCATCTTATTCTTCCTGAGGCTATGAGGGCGAAAGCCTCCTTAAGATCCTGCGGGACATTGAGAACAGTACAGAGGTGATGCTGGATCGCTGGAAGATTGATGTCACACCCACAGACAAGGAAGAGCGAGGGGACCCAGTGCCTTACAGCATTATAAACAACTACTTTTCCATCGGAGTGGTGAGTTTAAGACTGAGACAATAAGGTGCACAGATACCTTTTGTTTTAACTTGGTATTTTATGTTAAATGATTTTGATGTAATAGCCTTTGTCAGATCTTCTCACTTTGAACAGCATTTAATAGTGTTTAGTGCTGAAGAAAAAAACATTAATGATGTCCACATTAAATACATTTTAATTTAAATAGTCATTGTATTTGATTTTATGCATACTTGTTTCTGCAAACACACAAATGGCAGCTAATTGCATGTTGCTTAGCAATTGCATGATGCCTCTCACTACAAAACACCTGCTTGTGAAGGGGATTGGGGTAAGTCTCACGTTTTAGGTGTCAGATGTGACTCTCGTGTTGAAACAAACAAAAGAAAAAGCAGTAAACTGTTTAGCATCTGCATATTCTCAGGGATTTTGGTGTTATTTCTTCACACATTTTTAATAATCAAAATCAGCAACGTAAATATTTTGACTGTTTTTGATTGAAACTAAAAAAAAAATCTATGAATAAGTAAACTTGCTAAGACTATAAAAACAAAGAACAATGTGTAAAAAAAGAGGCAATGTGCAAAGTAAGATAAAATGACAGATTTTTATGGGTTTAAAAAGTACTTTAGCTTTAGTTGGAAAAAAAAAACTATGAAAACCAAAAATGCAACCTAAGGCTCAATGTGTAAAGTTATGTGTTGAAACATTCTTGCTATAAATACTACTAATAATAAGATTACAATTTAAACTTATATAGATGCTGCATTCCCAGGTTGGGTGTAAAGTCTTTAACAAGCTTGTATCACAATGCAAGACATGATAATAAACAATAAAAACTACCACAATAAAGACTCTCAACGATGAACCAGTTACAATATAAATTTCCTTGTGCGGGCGGCGTGGGTAATAGAATGTTCTGTCCACTAATCATAGGGTTGATAGTTTGATCCTTACCTTTAGCAAGATACTGAACCTCAAGCCAGGGCCATTGTTGTGTGAGCATGTGTAAACAGGTGAATGGGAAGCATTGAAAGTGTTGTGTTGAAATACTGTAAAGGCTCTCTGTAAGTGGAAACAATTTATCATTTGTGCACTGCTGAGAGAATGTGAATATGGCACCTCTTTACACCTTACACACCAAAGGAAGGTTCAGTCCTTGTAAGAAAGAGTCTCACACAAAGAATGATACCAGTAGACAGTTTAACCTAGAAAAAAAAATAGAAATAGCTGCTAACATGTGGACTCCTGTGCTTAAAATTAAAATTCCTCTCTCAATAATTCTTCTTTCTGACTGTTATGGAAGGTTGAATAAAGAAAGTGGAACAGCGAGTGGAGTACATGCAGTAACAGCCTAATCAGCCAATTTATTTGTTGTGATCACATTGTGGTTAGGCCTTTATTGAGATGTGCTCAAACCTCTACCATCTCTGATTGATAAACAGGGCCTGTTGTGTATTTGCATGAAGTTACGCATCCATTAGCACCTCCCCTGTCCATCAGCAACATAATGACACTGATTTCACGTAGCTCATGTTAGCCATTACTGATAAATGTCAGGGGGAAATATGGTAATTGACATTTACAGGTGGTAGAGGAGGGAGTCGCTTGGGTTTGTCAGATTTGTAGAGACCATGGCAGGGACATAAGTGATGCATGGCCCTAGAAATGTTAGTTGAATAACACCTCCAGCCTGGGCTCTTAATGACGATGTTTGAGGATATTAGAGGACGGGTCTTGTTAACATTGTGATAAAGGAGAATAATAGCTGTAATCTGTCTACAGTGATGAACATATGGTGATGTGTTCAGGGGGAAGTGGTAACAGTTTGAAATACATCCCAGAGCATTCATCCAAATGTTCAAATGCATTAATAGCCTAGCATAAATGTCAGACATACAAGTTAGTTCATCTGCTGCTTCATTTGGAGAACTTTCAAGTCAGATTTATTTGTGTAACATTTTCAGAAACAACAAATAAGTGAACATTCAAAGATCGACTTCTGAAAAAGGCGATCACCAAACAAGAAAATAAATGTATCGCTATCAAATTATATAATATAATTTATATATTAGCATTTGTCATCATTATGTTAAAATGGTACATTTTAGCCTACTTGATTTGTAATGGAGATTGTTGATGGTAAAAACAACATTCAGCTAAATACAAATGGGCCTTTTTAAAAAACACAGAATGTACAAAAGATTGTTGTCACTACTGTGAAGCCATCTTTTATTTTGTGTGCTCTCATAATAGGTGCAACTGTGCACCATGATCTTTTTCCTTTGAAGTCAGAAGTGACTATATTTGAATGCGAGGCTAGAGTACTCAGTCAAATAAAGTTAACACTAGCTATCTTCATTAGCAAAGTGTATCCATAGCCTCAGTTTTACTAAGAAAAGCCTGCAAGATCAATTCATGTGGCCAGCTATGTCAACGCTGACCTGTTACCTAATAATGCATAACATTAACCCTTAATGCAATTTAAAAAGTGAGTTATACTGCACAAAAATTCACCCCCATACAGTTAAGATAAAACTGTTTTTTTTCTTTTTTCCCAAACTGCCAGACAGACATGTTTATTTCATGTTTCGAACTTCAAAACTGGTGTTAACTCTCTTTTTGGTGCCTTAAAGTGGTCATTTAAGAAATTTTTGGTACTTCTGCACTGGCAACACTGCTATTGCTTTAAAGGTACAACATGTAGCTTTGAGCAGTCGTAGAGTTGGGTTTCATTCTTTTTCACTGAACATTTAATTTAAGCGATAGAGAAAACAGTTGTTGGAGACTGCAGCTCAGCCAAAATAATTGCAATTGTGTGCAATAAACTTGTGATCTTGTTGCCTTTAAAATTGTTGCTTTGAAGGCAAGGAGCAGGTCCTTGCCTTCAACTGGTCCAGGTGACCACTCACAGTCAGTTGTCATCTTCAAAGTGACTTTGGTGTGTCAGACCAATAAAACAGAGTCAGTCTATTATCGGTTTGACACTGAATGAGGGCAAGTTGGCATTGCATCGAATGTGTTTATATAATCTAATGATTAACAGTAATAAATTGGCAAAAATAACTAATGTATTGCAGACAATGACAGACTAGCTGCAGGGTGGCAATTTAACTCCAGACTGTGGTGCTCTGCAACCTTGCTATTATATAAAACTATAACTAGAATAAAACCACCTGATAACTAGTTGACTCAAGTCCTGTTTTGACTCACCAATTACTGGGAGCCAGGTTCCCTTCCAAATAATTGTGACTTGTGCAATCCAAAGTAGGGTATCACACTCAACCTCTAGGTGACCAGTTAGTCTCAGCAATTACTCGCAATTGATTGCCAAATGTGAAAATCTTCACTGTAGTCACCAGGTAACCACTGATTTTTCCTAGTTGCAAGGAGGCTGCCATCCTGTTTTTTACACTTCTGTGACTAAAACATAAAGATGCATAATTTTGCTCCAAATATGGTGGATTTTAATGTTAGTACGTGCAGTCAACCAAACGTACAGTACTCTAAAAATAACGTGAAGTTTTAATGCTTTAATGATTGTTTCTTGTTGAAGCAAACATTGAGAGAAAACGTCTTTGGCCTGACATCGTTGGTTCATAAACTCATTATAACCCCTATTGTCTTTGCTCTGTTGGTGGGATTAGTATACAGTGGGCGCGATGATGACAAATGAAGTTGTTTGCAGGGGATTAAGAAGACTTTGAGGTCTCTATGGATTTGAGTGTGATACAATATTTTGTTTGCATCAAATTTTTTGCTTTCCGTTGAATGAGAGAATTACATTAAAGATTATGCGACAAGTCAAGCTAATAATTACTTCAGAGATTATGCAGATGAAGAGTAGATTGTTTCTGTAATGACACTGTTGAAATCAAAAGATCAGCAATAGCAGCCAACTAGGACGATGACTGTCACTGCCAACATATACTTGAATCCAAAGTCATTTCCATGAGTCCTTTTGAATTTGTATTCATTTGGAGGATCCTAAAAGCAGAGTGGTTATGGCACATGCCAGACAGATTTTGGCCATCACCTCTTTGTGTATTTCCTGTCTCTCTTTCTTACATCCCTCTGTAATAGAGGCCAGAGGTGTTTATACTTGCTTGACTGCTCTGATACTGGTCAGTCACCAATAGTGAATTATAGTAACTGAAGAACAAAAGAACAATACTTTATCTGATATAGTTCGTATCCCACAGCACAGGTATTTCTTCTAAAAAAAAAAAAAAGAGGGCCCATCTATTTTTCCTTTTCTTGAATTCTTCCAACCTAACCTTCTGCCACGGCCCAGTTGGATTGAGAATTAATGACGCCATCCCTTTGGGAGGATGTGGAAGTGACGTGAAGTGTAATGATCTCAATCAGGGCCAGGGGTGAGAGACAGAACTAATCACTGAGCGCACTCCGCTACCATAATGCAGTCAGTCGCCCTAATGACCCTGGCACTCCTGTCAAAGCCATTACTCTCCACTGTAGTGAAAGGCACATCAAACCGCTGAAGCCCACTCATAATTGGACTAAACTTTGAGCTATGAGAGGACATTACACATGTCCTGTATTAATTTGGGTGCCAGATTTTTACATTGGTAATTATTTGAGGGCAGCTGGGGGGGAGAAAGAGAGAGTGAGTGAGCTGACGGCACATCAGACCTGTGAGGGGGTCAGTGCATAAGAATGTGTCAAGCTTTGGCCCACTACTCCTGTCATATTCGTGTTTTAATGTGTTGTTTTTACAAATACAGTCAGAAAACTGGTCAAATGTATACGGTTAGACAAACACAATCACCTACATAATATTCTTAAGTGTGATAGTTTACCCAGTTTACCCCGTTTTCTGAGCTCTTTAAGGACACTTCTTAATAACTGTGATTTCAAGCTCACGTTTGACCTCTGAGGCAGTGGACGAAAAAATAAAATATCACATCATCTAGTTGATGTTGTTGTTTTTAACTCAATTTTACAGAACAGCTAAAATTACACTCAGCCAAGAAAGCTCTTTGTAACTTACAACAAGTTATTTATCAAATTCTGCAAACTCATGTGTTAGATGAACATAAATATATGTTAATTAAACATTTGAAACCCATTGAAACTAAAAGATATTTCTTGATAAGTATGTTTGGGACAAAAAAAACCTGAAACACTTTTGTCATTTTATACTACATGCATTTTGAACATTCCCTTGACCAAGATGTGCAGCGCACGCCAGTGTATTAGTGTGGTGCATAGTGAATAATAAAAATTAAAAAAAACAATGGGCAAGGAAGAAAAAAGAAATAGATATTTACCTGCCGTGGAAAAAAATAATTTTATATTCAGAATATTACAGTATTGTAATTCACAAATTTCAATTTTATATTTTAGATTGGTCAAAATTGATTTTCACAAAATAATTTAGGAGTTAAAACAAAACACCAAAAGCACAAAGTGATTTTGCTTCAGAAGCTTTCCAGTTGGGGTTGTTTCTATTTGTTTTCTATTTTTGTTTGTGTTTCTGAATAAAAAATGAAAAGAACGAACATACAATATGAGATTTGGAACCAATCAAGCAATGTGGTGGTGGTAACTATTTCATTTTAGTCCAAATTATTGCTGTAAATCAAAGCTAATATAATAATATTTTAGTTTTTGTTTTGAATAGAGGTTTTGCTTTTCTTTATAAATTTGTATAGGACTTTGAATATTTTTCATGCTTTTATCAAACATTTGTACAGATAAAATTATTTTTTGTTATACATACTATACGTGAATACTGTAAATGTTCTGTATTTTGGTTATAGGAGCATTAGAGTGTTTCTTTTTTAAGTTTTACAATTTAAAGCAAACAAACAGTACAGCAATGTAGAACGACAAAGTGCTTTATCCACTCTGGGTTGCTTGAAATCGCTGTTTACTGTTGCAAAGCCACAGCTCCACTTGTACAGATCTCAGATAATAGACCCCAAACCAAAGGGGAGACAACCTCTCCTGGCTTTTGCTCTCTTGTTTGCAGCTATTGTCCTGTTTGTAAGAAAATCAAGTTACAATCTCTCAGATATATCCATCACCTCACCTTTCTTGCTCACGATGGAAGCGTGAGGCGAGTCTGCGGGGATCTTGAAGAAATCTTTTGGTCTTCTGCTTACAGCGTCTTGAAGAGACATCAAGAGAAACTCCATTGATTTTTCTCTTTTGGCTTCTTCTAAATTTCTGTACAGAGAGCTAGCAGGGGGTCCTCCCTGTAGGTGCTGTTTCAATAGTGCCACTCAAAATGGAGTGGGTCAAAACAGATTGCTTCAGCGGAGGGGGGGCGAGGAACAAGCCCAGAAAGTTTACAGCAACTTTTCCCCCACTCTTTCTTGAGATGTCTTCAGAGCAAGATAAGTTTTCATCAGAGTTTTCCACAAAGGCCAGCCCACATTTTTCTGCTGACACGGACTTGGAAGTGTAAATTAAAGGAAATTTTACTGTTATTTCTCCTTCATTAGATTCAGGCCTCATGCCCTGAAAGGTTTTGTGCATACTTTACGGCATATTTGAGTTCATATGTTTTGTTCACCTGCTTATTGGTGTTCCGATTAAATACCCTGTTTAGCATTTTTGCACAAATGCTCTTTGATATTAAAATATACACTATATTTTGACTCAAACGGCGGTGTTGTGCTCCAGTACATTTAAACAGTTAATGCCCAGATAATACAAAGAAAATATGCCACTGTGAAAGGAAATGTATTAGTAGGCAGTCATAATTTTTTCATTTCAAAAATGAGATTACAGGTAAACTAAAATTAAACACTTCATTAACATTTAAATCGTATATTTAAAAGTATCTTTGACTGCATCGTGATTTTAGCATCAATATTCAAAATTTTATTGTTATTAATCAACAAAAACCTCTGTCATGTGAGAGAATGAGGAGTGATTATAGGTATTTAGGTTTAGAAGTAGAAGGAGAAAATCTGAACTGCAGAGAGAAGAGTCGTGAGTGACATATAGAGAAAGGCAGAGAGAAAACAACTTGGTTGCTGAGGTGTCAGCAGCATCCTGTAGGATAGTTAGGAGCAGTATGTGTTTAATTAATTAGCCCGTATGGAAGCAGCATGTTTTCATCAGGGTCTCTGTCAACTTCATCCAAAGCTTAGCAACCTTCTGCGTACTACAGCTCCTGTAATCTTATAGAGATAAACACCATGGACATCCAAGATGTGCCCGCAATGTTTGAGAAGTGTGGAGTAAACTGCTATCTCCAAATATCAGCTGACATAAAGTTAAACTTTAACGTAATAAAATATTGCATGCTATTAATTGTTGTAATAACAGAAGTGCAAAGGATTATCAGGGCCACATTAAAAAAATATATTAAAGATCATTTTGAGAATAAAGTTGAAATTTCGAGAAAAAACTTGAAATGTGCTGATTACAGTTGTTTTTTCAAGATTGTAACCTCTGCAACTGCCTTGTGTGGATGATTTAGTGAAACAAATTGATCTGCCATCTTGTGATACAACAAACATCCTCTTTATTGCACAAGGGTGTAACCATTGATAATCTTGCATCTGTCCATTACCAGTCATTTCATTTTGTACAAATCCACTCTTCCAACTTTGTGTGGTTTTTTCCATCTGACCATTTGTAGCTTTCTGCTCCATCTTTTCAACGTCCTTACACTTTATCGACACACTGTGTTTATGTGCTAAAAGGGAAATCATTTCCTTCCTTGTTACTAAAACTGGCAGTTTGTCTTGAAAGAACAACTGTAATCTCCACCTTTCGGCTTTTTTTCAAAATAGATTTTATTCTCGAAATTTTGACTTTTATCTCAAAATGATAAATGCACTTTTTTTTCTTAATGAGGCCCTAATACTCTGTCATAGAGAAGAGCTTGTAGATTTTATTTATTTTATTTTTTTTACCTAGAGTTCCATACACTGCAGTGTCCAGAACTGGAGGTTGCAAGAATCTGATTCACTTACAAGCTGTTGTTAAACTATTACACTAACTTGCTTAAATAAAACATACGATTTTATTGTGTCTTTCAGGATGCCTCAATTGCACATCGTTTCCATGTTATGAGAGAGAAGCACCCTGAGAAGTTTAACAGCAGGTATGTTTCTGTTTTGTTCTTTTGGGCCATTGGAGCTATTGACATTGGGAGAGAGGCATGGCACATCCTGGACCAGTAAATGACAGGGCTCACCCAGAGAGACAGACAACCATTCTCTGTCACATCCACATCTATAGCTAAATTCAAATCACCAATCAACTTAACGCGCAAAATCCTCAAAGAAGGGCCCTGCTTAAAATCAATATCTCTTAAAAAAACATATTGATCAGTGGTTCCCCAGTTTTTCAGCTGGGCCACTATTTTGTAGATGTACCCAAACAGGCATTGTTTGAAACATTCTTTGGTTGCATTTTTTGGCAAATATTGACCGCAGTTAATACATACAGTTTGTTTTGGACTTTACGATGAATGGTAGAGATCTATTGTCTGGTTTGGGTTTACCTAGCACTGTCTGACACCTTTTCCTGCAAAATGAAAACTAGCATCCTCTGAAACACAGCCTAACAAAGAAGCAAATTTTTAAATTGTATCCTTACACACTTTATTACAAGCAGTCTTTGTTCCCATTTCTTTAGCTGAACCTATGAAAAATGCCAAAGATAAAACAGTTTGACATAATATTAGGCATAGTTATTGCACCAACAGGGTGATTCCCAGAGAGTTATTAGCTGAAAACTAAAACATGGACATCATGTGCAGTAGTGTCCTCAACTAGAAAGAAATGGAATTGGCAAATGGCAAGGATAAAAACTATCTACAGTAGAGGAGCAGTATCTGAAAGTCATATAAGCAAATATCCAGCAAAGACCTAACACAGGACCTGAGATATACATCTAGCCTTTCAATTGATCCATCTACTGTTGCATGACAATAATCCCAAAAACAAGCATCATCAGTCATGGATAGGGATGGGTACCGGTATCCCAGACCGAAAAGCAGCGCACATTTCGGTGCTTTATTTCGGTGCTTTTTTTCCTGAGATGTCATACACTTTGGATTCTAGCCAATCATTTTACCATTTTGCTTTAAGGTGATACTGTGCAAAGGAGGTAACACCTCGAATCTGATGAAACACCTGGCGACGCATAGCGTTTTTTTAAAAGCCGAGAAATGCACCGGATTTGACAGCTTGCTGCAAGACCTCACACCGCGCACATCTACTGCGGGTGTGGTGCCTGTTATCGGACCCGGAGTTAGCAACATCCCCCAAGAACCCGAAGAGTAGAGTCCTGGCCCCTAGCCCTGCCAGTGTAGCAGAAATGATGACGGATGATGGCGGCAGCAGCCGCTGTTTTTCTCTGGGTGAGTAGCTTAATTTTGTTCGTGTGTAATTTACGTTGAGTAGGCTAACCACGTTATTAAATTAATGCATGTAAGGTGAACTAGCAAACACCGTCGTAGTTACAT
>VUQG01029445.1:0-10278 GCA_015106755.1 Etia nguti | reverse complement strand
AATATTCAAATTGAATCTTCCAATGAGATGCTGCCCAAAAAGGGTCTCTCTCCCTCTCTCTCACACTCACATAGACACACAGACTCACACACACACACACACACACACAGACAGAGCATAAAGTGAACAGGGCCAGTAACAGTGTTTCCTGTAAGTTTCTAGGTCAGTCAAACAGCCTGGAGCTGCTCAATTTGAATCCACCAATCAGGCTGTGTACTTTTCCCCGCCAAAACTGCTCCACCCACCCACACACACACACAGACACAGAGAGGCTCAGGCTTTCTGCAGTGTATTTCTGGTTTTGTGGATTCCTCTTGAACAAATGGCCATAATTTTCTAACCGTAGGGGCTAGAATGGTCATTCTTAGACTGTTTCGTTCAGAAGAGATGGGGGAATCTTCAAGTGTTGACAATTTATAATTAAAATATGAATTATTAAAGATATATGACTTGTAATATACCGCAACTGAGTAGAGGAGAAGCATAAACTGCCTTGACTTGCTCTCAAACAACGGTTTGTAACTCTAAATCTATATGCAGCATTGATATCATTCTTTGACCGGAAGATACAGCAGGCTTTGGTGAACAGTTAAGGAAATTTTCAGGTCTCTGTGGAAATCCATCAAAAAGATATGACGAGAGAAAAAAGTGCTATTGTGTGAATGCCTACAGCATTCACTCAATAAAACAGTGCAGCTACCGAAGAACTATTCCAGTGACCTAAAATCAAGAGAAAAAAGAGGAAAAGAAACAGGCTATACTGATTAGAGCGGCATTAATTTTTCTATGTAGAGATGTCTTTTTATTAAGAAAGGAGAGTGAAAAAAGAGAATCAGAAAAAGGCGTTTGTGTAGATATAGATCACCTTACTCAGTACAGGCATGGTGTTGTTTCCTTGTCGCAATAAAGCTGCCCATTGATGTACAGTTTATCAACCGCAATGACAGCTCAGGAGCCTCCTTGGATAAACTTTTTTTGTCGCTCCAGGATCTTTGTAGGAAACAGGTCGTTCATGCTGAAAGTCTGTTCTTTTTAGCTCTTGGTCATGGCTCTTCACCAGCTCTTTCTGTTTAAAATATTTAAACCCAGACCACAATCTTCATTCTCTGAGTGAGGGATTTCACCGACTCTGTGAGGGTAGCGTTTTTGGCAGCGAGGGTTTCTACCTGCTGCTGGCTGAACTCCACAGACTCACACAGTACATGAAAATCTTTATGCAGGATTTTCAGGATGGCCAGGCGTGGGTCAAAACTGGACAGTTTTTTTTTGTCTATGGACGCCAGAATGTCCAACATGTCACTGTTTTGTGAGGAAGCTGTTTCCGGTCAGTCTTTTGGTCGGCTTCATTTCAAGGACGTTCCGTTGCCGCTGGAGGGAGTTGGTGCCTTGGTACCTGGTTTACCCATAACAATGCACTCGAAACACTCATCAATATACTGTGACAAACTGTCCAGGTCTTCTTTGTGGTCCTCCACAGTGGTGAAATTGATTGGGATGAAAATATAATTCCTATTTTTGTAACCTTAAAAGCTATCAAGGAATAGACTGGCAGAGAAAATTAATGATTGAAATGTTTTCGTTCAGTGGTGCACCATGTTCAGTTCTGCAGAGATTCTCGCATTTCAGTTTATTACAGCATAGCTGTCCTCACTTGCCTGTTTCACTTAACTGTCACTCATTGCCAGCGTTTGTGGATATGGGTCATATGTGCCAAGGAATTGGCAGGAATACCATAGGGGCAAAACACAAGCTACCAGCAGAGACTGCAAGACCAGACTGACCAACCTGTGCACCACCTTGATTGATTACAAGAAAGTCTGCTATGGATTTTCAGGAACAAAGATGATGTGAGCTGTAGTGACTACAAAAAATGAGCCATACCATAAAGATATGGCAAAGACTTGTTGAAGCTAAGCTAATAAGAGGTGACAATTAGTGAGCAGTTTTCCAGACTGACTGACCTTCAGTTCTTAAAGTAATGATGGTATGTCGTTTATCTTTACTTAGCTGATTGGTTTTTGCCATAATATGAACTCTAACAGTTGTCAAATAGGGCTGTCAGCTGTGTACCAACCTGACTTCTGCACAACACAACTGATGGTCCCAACCCCATTAAGAAGGCAAGAAATTCCACAAATGAACCCTTCCAGCTGTGAAGTGAAAACCATTTCAGGTGACTACATCATGAAGCTCATTGAGGGTTTGCAGCTCTGTCAACAAAACAAAGGGTGGCTACTTTCAGGAATCTAACATATCAGACATATGAGTTATTTATCCTTTGTTTTTTTGCTACATATTTCCATATATCTTGCTTCATATATTTGATGTCTTCAGTTTTTATCTACAATGTAGAAAGTTCTAAAAATAAAGAAAAACAATTAAATGAGAAGATATGCCCAAACTTTTGACTAGTAGTGTAGCTTTGTCTATTCATGAAGCCAGTTAAGACACATCAATTAAACTGCAGGAATGTCTTAAAGACATAAATACCTGGATGACACAATACCCTAGAAACATGTGATTCCTAGGGTATTTCAAAGTAGAATGGGAGGCAGAGCCTTGAGCTTTCAGGCCCCTCTTTTATGTAATCAGCTCCTAGTTTAGATTCAGACACCCTCTTTACTTTCAAGACTAGACTTAAAACTTTCCTTTGGTTAAAGATTACAGTTAAGTCTAGATCAGGTGAGTGTGAATTCTCCCTTAGTTACACTGCAGTAAGAGTGTTTCTTCTTTACTCACCTCTTTTTACTCTCCATGTCTTCATACACCACTCTGCATTTAATCATTAATTAATCTCTGGCTCTCTTTTACAGTGTTTTTTCTTTCTTTTTTTTTTTGTCCTGTCCATCTCCCCTCACCCCCAACTGGTCATGGCAGATGACTGCCCCTTCCTGAGTCTGGTTCTACTGGAGGTTTCTCACTGTTTAAATTGAGTTTTTTTTTTCCCACTGTTGCCAGTTAGTCTGACTGTTTGGGTTTTCTCTGTATTATTCTAGGGTCTTTACAATATAAAGTGCCTCGAAGTGGCTGTTGTGGTTTGGCGCTACATAAATAAAATTGAATTGAAGAATACATTTGGTGATTCTTCTGGCTTCATCAGTAGGTGACCTCCACCAGCTGGAGCAGTTTGCAACAAAGTATGAAGCAGAAGTAATGGGAATGATCACTTCCAAGTGTGAGGCAATGGCTCTCTGCTGTAAAAAGTTAGAGTGCCTACTCTGCACATCTATGGGCAATTTAGAGTCACCAATTAATCCACTAACTGCATGTTTTTGGGAGGAAGGCAGAGTACTTGGAGAGAACCCAGGCAGATACAGGGAGAACGTTCAAACTCTACACAGAGGGCCCAGAGGTGCTCCAATATGTTCTCATGTAGAGAAGCATGACAGTATGCATATGCATCTTAGATTATAATTCTGACTCTAACAACTGAAAGGCAATAACAACATTTTCTAGTGCACACATAACTATAGCAATAATTATATGTGAAAACATGTAAACATGCCTCCACACATCCAGCGTTAGTGAGCGAGGTCGACTGACTTTACTTACATTTATTTTTCTTGGAGATCTATTTTAACTTTAAACACAACTGGGACTTGCCTAATTCCTGAACACAACCTTGAAAAATGAGTTCACCATGAAATTGAAAAATCTGTTATGAATGTGTGACTGGGTGAATGAGACTTGTAATAGAAAGCTATTTGAGTGCTCAAATTGAGTAGAAAGGTCCTATATAAGTACCAGTCCCTCTACCATTCCAATGTGGCTGTGTAAGCACTCAAGTACCCCTGACATGAGTAGTATCTGGACTACAAAGCACTACTTACGCAACTGGTGCAGGTCTTTCCACCTTCTGCTGACTGGACAGGCAGTGATGGTAACTATTGGACAGGAGTTTCCAGCCAAAGTGCTACAAAGAGTCTGCTGCTTGAAAAACACCTTAGCCGGATCCACTGATTTCTGCAGTATTTTCAAGTGAGCCTGACAAAAACAAGAAATATATACATAGGTCCATAATTATTTATTAAAAAAAAGACATATTTCTCTTGTAATTTTGCCTCTGTACACCATCAGAGTAGAGCGGAAGTCAAACAATCAAGATGTTTTTGAAATTCAGACTTTCCGATTTAATTCAAGGGGTTTAACAAAAGTATTACCTTAACTACTTAAGAATTACAGCTAATTTTGTACAGTGGGGAAAATAATTATTTGATATTTGATTGGTGATATGTTTTGGTTCATGTCTTGCTGAAAAACCCATCCACAACTCATCTTCAGTTTTCTGGCTGAGGGAATGAGGTTCTCGTCTACAATTTTATGGTACATGACCCTGTCTATTGGCCCTTCAATATGGTGAAGTGATCTTGGACCCTTAGCAGAGAAGCAGTCCTAAAGCATAATATTTCCACCACCATGCTTGACTGTGGGGATTGTGTTCTTTGGGTCCGCATTTTGTTTCCTCCAAACACAGCAGCTCAAGTTGGTCATATCCTGCATTAGTTTTGATGGATCAGGGCATGTCATTGATATCACGCCTGGTGATAGAACAGTATTAATTACTCTGTATTTAACGTTTCACGTTTGTTTCCTCCACAGACTGATGGTCAGGTTGAGGGTTTGAATAGGATTAAAATAAATTATTGCAAATTTCATTAGTGACAATAAAAGCAGTTGGGACCAGGGGTTGGATGCTCTATTGGGTGCCCCAGGCCTTGACAGGGGTTTCTCCCCTCTGAACTACAGTTCAGGATTTTTGACCTACTTAAAGAAAACTAGGAGAAAGTGCCAAGTCCTAGTAAATGAGCAACTCAGTATGTTATGGACTTGAGAGCAAGAACTTCACACTTTCTGTAGGCTATGTCAAAATTTGCTCCAGGCCCAGGAATGTCAAAAATGGCTGTATAACAGAGAAACCAAGTGTATTAGGTTAGGCTAGATGGTTCCCAGCCAAAGTCAGGCTGTGGGGGTTATGTGCCAGTGGGGTGTGATTGCAGGAAGAAAAGGCGTGGTGCTAGCTAGGGAGGATGACACACCTGGCATGCATCTGGTAATTAACCTCCCTCCCTGTATAGCAGCTGTGGAGGGGGGAAAGCTGAGCAGGCAGCTGTGCAGTATGCTGAAAAGCAACAGAAACAGTACTCCACAGCCAGCCATTTAAGAAAAAGATGTATAAAAGTTATACTGCATTGTTTTTACATTAGACATACTACTTATCTATTGAGTTGCATTTTTTCCCCAGAAGTTTAGAGAATAGAGCTAGAATAGTAATTCAGTTGTGGTAGTGAAGACCCAAATGCAGATAAAGTTTTTTTTTTTTAAGTTTAAATTTAAAAAGGTGATTTACCATAGCCTGAATAGCAAGATGACATAGGAGGGGATGTAAATGTTGGTGCACAAGGGTGCAGATGAAAACAGTGATAACAAGATTGCATGTCTGAACTGCTCATAGCTTAAAAATTCCAAATTCATGTTTGTTGTCTGAGACAAAATAATTCTCAGTGTTTATAAACCAACTTCACATAGAACCTATAAAATTACATTTTCTGCTTCATATTGATCAGTTTTCCAGAACAAGAGTGATGTGCAAAACTGTAGTAACTACAGGGGATAAAGTTGAAGAGTTGTTGAAGGTAGGTTGAGAGAGGTGATAATCAGTGAACAGCAGTATGACATCAAGCTGAGAAAAAATACTAAAGATGTGATTTTTGCTTTGAGAGTGTTGGAGAAGTATAGAGAAGGTCAGAAGGAGCTTCACTGTGTCTTTGTGGATCTCGAGAAAGCAGATGATAGGCTGCTGAAAGAGGAACTGTGATACTGCACTGAGGAGGTCAGGAAGTATATGAGGGAGGAGCAGAACATGTATGAGGAAAGCAAAACAATGGTGAGCTGTGCTCTTGGAGTGACCGATGGGTTTAAGATGGGGGTGGGATTTCATCAGGGATCTGGTCTGAACCCCTTCTTGTTTTCAGTCATGATGGACAATTTGACTTGTGAAGTCAGGCAGGAGTGGACTTTGATGTTTGCAGATCTATAGGGAGCGTATGGAGAACCTGGAGAGGTGGAGGTATGTACTGGAGAGAAGAGGAATGAAAGTCATTAGAAGCCAGAAGACCGAATACATGTGTGTGAAAAAGAGGAAGCTGAGCTGAGGTAGCAAACGCCGAATAATTTAAATACCTGGGGTCAACCATCCAAAGTACCGGACAGTGCGTGAGAGGTGAAGAAGAGAGTCAAGGCAGGGTGGAGTAAGTGGAAATGAGTATCAGAGGTGATTTTTGAGAGAAGCAATACTACAAGATGGTAGTGAGACCTGCTATGATGTACGGAGAGGCAGAGCTGAAGATGTTAAGACTTTCATTGGGAATGACAAGAAGATATAGGATTTGAAATGAGTACATCAGAGGGACTGCTCAGGTGATCGGTTTGGAGACAAAGTTAGAAAGAAAAGGCTGAGATGATTCGGACATGTGCAGAGGAGAACTAGTAAATATATATATCGGATGAAGAATGTTGAAACTGGAGCTGCCAGACTGGAGGATTCATGGATGTAGTGAAGGATATGCAGAGGGTTGGTCTGACAGAGGAGGATACTATGATAGGATGAGATGGAGGCAGATGATCTGCTGTGGTGACCCCTAAAGGGAGCAGATGAAAGAAGAGATTTTATATTGACCAGGCTGCTTGTGACATCTGAGAAGACAATGCATCCTCTAAAATATAAAGAAAACAAGAGATAAAGATTTTTCTGGCAATAAAACAGTTCTTAGTAGCCATCTTATCTGTCTTAGTAATATAAAATATTGCCATATTGTTCAGGTTATAGTTATGGGGCTTATGGTCACTGTTAAAATAGCGGAGACTGATTTTTTACAGCTTTAAAAATTGTTGGACTTGGATACAATTAGGCTACCAAGCTACCTTTCTGGCTATTTTTGCCATTATTTATATATAACTGTGCCATCTGCCTGGCTTGATGCAGCTTTTCCCAGTATGTGTATCTATATCTGTACACACAGATTAGTGTAAGATACATACAGTCCAGATAACAATTATCAACAAATTCCACAAGGAAGGTGAGCTACTATTGAAAAGACTGGCTGTTCACAGCATTCTATTTTAAAGCTTATAAGCCAAAGGTTGACTGGAGGGGGAACGTGTGTTGCAAAAGGATGCACAAGCAACAGGGATGACTGCAGCCTTGAACTGTATATTAAAGAGCTTGCCGAGAAGTGGACTGAAGCTGGTGTCAGAGTATCAAGAGCCACAATGAACAGAAATCCTCTGGACAGGGGAACAAATGTCACAATATCAAGACACTCTTGAGCCAGAGAAAGAACTCGACTGTTGTCCAAAGTCTTTTCAGATGAAAGTAAAACTTGCACTTCATTTAAAAATCAAGGTCCTAGGAGTCTGGAGGAAGCATGGAGAGGCACAGGATCCAAAACGTTTGAAGTCCAGTGTGAAGTTTCTGCAGTTTAAGGTGATTTAAAGTGCCATGTCATCTGCTGGTGTTGGCGATGCTTTGGTCCTCTGTTTTATCAAGTCATTGTAGGAGATCTCAAGGTACTTCAAGATTCCATCAGCTGACTGATTTTATGGAAATTCAGACTTTACTTTGCACAACTGGATTTCTGATTTTCATGATTGATAGTCTATAATCATCAAAATAAAAACAAAACATAAAAGGTGTTGAAATATTTCTTTGTGTAATGACTATAACAGTTTACTTTTATGATTTAATTTTCATGAACTTAATTAGATTCTTGGGTTTTTACACTGTATTTGTCATACTTTTACATATGGTAGTATGAAGAAGTGTGATTTTTTTTAGGGAACGATGGGAAGGATTTATCCTCAGGTTACATATCCTTTTCTATTTTATACCCAAAGGCCAAATCTACTTCAGAGCAGCAGATCCTCACATTTTAAAGGTAGTTTATATCTGATCTGTCTTGTCTTCATACTGCATTATTTAAATGAGACTTGTATGATTTGCAACTCATCATAATTTGTTTATACATTTTACACAGCTTCACAACTTGATTTGTGATTGGGTTATAAACATTCTACAAAAACATTAAGTTTAAACTCTGACCAAAGTAAATATACAGAATTATTATATGAAAAAGTAAATTAAAAAAATACCATCAGAGCAGAGTATGTGTAGGGATAATGGTAGGCCAGGTAGCAGACATCCTCACTGTGTTTGAAGGTGATGGTAAAGGTCAGGGTGTAAAAGGTAGTTCTCCTTCTGCCCTGTGCTGGACAAAAGTTGTTTCTGTTGGAGAAAATTGAGAAATAAAATGTTATGTTATATGTAGAATATCTAAATCAGGGAAACTGATACAGCATAGTAGAGCAATATTTTGTGAGGTAATATTGTACCACATGTACAAAAATAAAATGTTTTTGGGAGTTGTTGTTTTTTTTCAGTCCACCAGATGGTGCTATTGACTGTTTTTCTAGTGAGGTCAGTGTGCCTGAAGCTGGTAAAACAGAGATGGAGGTATCAGAGAAGTCCTTCTGTGGCTTATTTGGGATTTTTAACATGACAAGATAAACGTGAAAAATGGATTTTGCAAAGACTGCTGCTTCCAAGTAGAACTGTACAATGGTGCAGGGGGTTGGGACTGCTGTGTCAAAGAAAGAAGATCCTGGGTTTGAATCCAGTTTTGGGCCTTTCTGTGCAGAATTTGCATCTTCTGTCTGGGCACTCTGGCTTGCTCCCAAAGACATGCATGGTAGGTTAATTGCTGATTCTAGATTGAGAATGAATGGTTATCTGTTTGGATGGATGAGTCTCTGGTAATTGCTACTGCTAACATCTGTTTTGAACAGCAGAAATCAGTTGTCATTCACAGTTATACTCTGTGGGGTTTTTTAATTAATGAACTTCTATATTTGAAGTGTCTCTTGGAGAATCACACACAGAGTTCTGTGCTTGAGCTATGACTAATTTACACAAGTTTCAAACCCATGTCTCTTTTTGTCCCTTATTAAATGTTTTTCCAGGTCTGACCCGCCTTCTGCAGCCTGCTAAAGCCACTCTCCAACACTTGGATTTCCAACATCTCTCTAATTAATGAAACAAAAAGTTTTTATGTCCATTCAATTTAAATGTTTTCATACCTGAAATAACAAATGTCCGTTCCAGTTCTGACCCAGTGTGGTCTACCTTCCAGGGCTTCTTTTACTGAGTACAGGACGGGCTGCATTCCTGCAGTACACACACACACACACAAGCAAATATGAAATATGGTGTATGGTGGTGTATTGGAGCAGGAAGCTACAGTCTTTGATGTCACATCCTCTGCAGAGACTTCTTATGTTTTAGGCAATCTTTTGTTTATCTTTCCAAACTTTATTCTCAGTTTAGTGTGAACCTCTGGATATTGTAATTGTTTGCTGAAATATAATATTAGGCTGTACCTTACTAGCAATAATGACACCCAGCTGTAAAGTTACAGGAGTATACACCGTGTACTGTATTGTCTCGGGAATGACGATGTATTCATTTTGTGTTGCAGAAAATGTATAAATGCTTTTATACTTGATTCTAATCTGCTGCTGAGTCTTTGATTCTGCTGGAAACATAGAACACACAGCAAGAATACCTGTTTAACCAATCACAGTCATCTCACTGTGATCCGATTCAGGCTGTGGGACAGGCAGCTTTAATGTTTACATGCTTTTATGTTTTCACAGCTCTAATGTGCATCTGTCAACTTAAAAATCAAACAGCAGCCCTGAGACTACACTCAGACACAAAATCATTCACTGCATTTTCAAATCTATATTTTTATTTGTGTGTTAATCCCAAGATAATTGACTTGCTGCAGCATTAATATCTTTTCTCATTTGCATCAGTGTTAAGTTTTACTGTTATATATTTATGGCTTTTTACCTTTATCATCTGATAAGCTCCCACTGGAGGAAGCAGCATATTTTGTGTGGAAGGTGATCTCTTTTTACAGATGGATGCCTTTAGTATCTGATAAAGTAAACCAATACAAGTGGGAACAGATGCTATTAATCTTTTGTCAATTTCAAGATATTTTAGAGAGTTGGGGGGTTTTTTGTTTTATTTTTTCAAATTGTGTAAGGGTACCGACAAATTAGTCCATGTCTGTAGTTGAGCACACACAGAACCTGAAGCACAAAGACCAGTTTAACAGAGAAAGCTGATAACTGCTGTAAAAAGCTCTCTGACTGTGGTTTAAGGTTTTGTCAAGCCAGGTAACGCAAAAAAAAAAAAAAAAAAAAACTGGTTATACT
>VUQG01029441.1:0-19628 GCA_015106755.1 Etia nguti | reverse complement strand
ACTCTCTGTGAATGGTACTCATGGCCATTGATCAGTGGTCTTTGATCAGTGGGCCTTGATCAGTGGTTGTTGATCAATGGTCATGAGAATTTTGCATAATTATGATGAAGGAACTGACCTCCCAGCCCATTGTTCCCTCAGTGGGCTGGTTTCAGTCATTATGCATATGTACTGTTTATAAGATTGGGGAAACCTGCAGTCAGCTGAGACTGAAGAAGTCACTTGGATGAGTGACGAAATGTTTCTCCCACTGAAAACGCTACGTCCAGATGAACAGAATCAACTTTTTGGGGGTCACACTCATGGAAAAAAGCCTGTCACAGCTGGGATCTTGAAGATGTGAGTGAAGATGAGGCTCTATAATACAACTGAATGAGTTTTTAAAGTCTGTTCTGACATTTTGTGTTGAAATTTGTTCACAGATGGACATTCAGTCATGAAATGATGTCAAACAACATTTTGTAAGGTACATAGTCTGAAATTCAGAGTCTGAACATGTCTCAGTGGGTCTACCCAGAACTGGATCAGCAAACTGTGTTTGGGTCAGAGTTGACATTTCTACAAACACCTGCACGGGTTAGGCTAAGTGCAAGTGCAAGTGGCGTCCTCACATTGACATCCAAAATGGATACAGATCACAGATTCTGACTGGGTCGGGCCCGGATCTGTGGTTCTCATTATTTCCTAGCTCCTTCTGTCCGGATCCGTTCATAATGGCTTACTCCCTGGCACAATCTGTGCTCCTTATTTAAAATGGCTCATCCTCCCAAGACTGTATTGAATTATTTTAAATATTTTAACATCATGTTTACCTTTGCTGACAGTACTTTTCCAAGTCTTTAATAAATGTGGAAAGTAACGTAAAGCATCTCTGTTGTGGCTGCAAGAGAGCCATCATCTGTAAGTGAAGCTGAGTTAGATCAGATTAACTAGGGAACATTAAAGCAGAGTTTTTCTGTAAATCTCATTAAGGGTTTTTATCCAGTAGTGGGAAAAATAAAGAAATTGTCTTTAAAAAAGTGAGGTTGTTATAGTCCTTCAGTAGATTAAAGTTTTACTGAATAAATATTGAAAAAACAAAATGATCTTTTGCTATCTGGGTAACTAACAGCAGGTCTATCAGTAAACTGTGTCTGATCTGTTTCTTCATATTTTAATCTTCAGTTTCTGACTCCTACATTTTGAATTATTAGATTTATAAATCAAATTAGGGTTCCAGCTTCATCTAATGACAATTCAAGTTGGGTAAACGATGCCAGCAGACATTTTAAAACAATATATCTGGTTTTTTTTTTTAAATTAAACTTCCATACTTTTTATGAAGATGGCATAGTAGCTCAAACTCATTATAATTAATCATCTTCCTTGCTGTGATTTCAGGTAAATATCATGGTCAGTACTGACACATGTTCATTTCCCTTGGTCCACCGGATTACAAACTCAGATTCTCCTTTCAATATTCATGCATGTGCTTATCTTTGCTGACCTTGCTGTGATCAGCTGTTCTGGAACAGGGAACTCAGTTACAGATTAGAGTTAATCAACTCAGAGTTTCTTGAAGGTTCTTCCTGGAGTAGGGCCCAGGTCACTGGTGACCTATCTAGGGTTATAGAGAGGGTTTGGTGTAACTTTAGTGTCCCTTAATTTTCACCTAGAACCCCCAAATTAAGTTAATGTCATGTTTCAGTTTAAGCATTGTTTTCAATAAATTGCATGCTCAAAAAAACGTTTTGTCTCACTCCCATTTCTTCTTGTTGCATGTTGAGTCTCTAGTTGGATTCTTGTTAAGATCCAACCATGCAAAATATGAATTTTTTTTTGCCATTTTTCAAGTGGTCTTAAACTTTTGATGGGGACTGTAAAATCTGCTGGTGGTTGTCACAGTTGTGGGACACATAACTGTGGTATCCAAGGAAATGGCAAAGACGCTTGTTGCCGATGGGAGAGGTTTGCCGTGTAAGATGTGGTTAACATTGTGAAAGGATGTATTTTAACCCAAACTACAATGTTTCTGTTTTGTTGGTTTTTTTGCCTAATCCCAACAGAGTAGTTTGTTGCTGGACCTAAACAAACGGAGTGAAAAGGAGAAAGTGTTGAACAAGCAGGGTGAAACTGGTGCCGCTAAATGACCAGGGTAAAAAAAAATGATAGATGAAAAGTTGAATCGTTTATGATGTTGAAGGAAACGTATATGTATTTTCATCTTTAAGGGTCACAACAAAAAGGTTTTAAAATCCGTGGTTTGCACATTACACATATGTGACTGATTCAAATTTTTCTATTATGAAATAATATTTGTGAAATAAACACAATGGGAGACTAGCAGTTGTTCATCATTTTGTTTAATATGGTAAGCTGCTTTCACTGCTGTTGCCTTTCATGCATTATTTACATTTTTTTGTCTTTCCTTTTTTTTGTGACACCCCAGCCACCCCTCACTCAGAGATCCTTTGTAACTGCAGCAGTGACTTTGAGGGGATTTCACATCCCGACGACTGTGACAAGCACACCGGTCAGTGTTTGTGTGTGAAGGGCTACACCGGTCTGCAGTGTGAGGACTGCGAGGACGATTACTTCACAAATGGCACCAGCGGCTGCCAGCCCTGTTCCTGCGACTCCTACGGTGCAGTGAACCCCCTCTGTGACAGGTAAGGCTGCTTTTTAAGTTTCCCCGCGAGGGCAGCCTCTGGCAAAAAAGTCAGTTTGTTTGTTTTGTCAACACAACTGAAGAGACACGACTCATTTCTGTGCTGTGTCTTACTAGTAAATCAGATAAGCTTTGTTTACATATTTACTGTTTTTCTGCCTAACTGTGGTATAAAATGTGCATGTCAACTGTGTCTCAAACCACCGTATAGAATGTAAGGGGGGCTGTATTTTAGCATGTTTCAGCTTGTTGTTTTGGTTCAGCCTTGCTGCCTGCCTCAACAGTGACCAGCTAGTATTTATCAGGTAAAGTTGGGTATTTTGTTAACTGTTGAAGGACAAAACAGAGAGAGTCAATTCTGAATTGTTTTGGCGTTAAACATGGTTCCTTGACTGTTGTGTATAAACAGGCAACCACTCTGGTGGATTTAGCATAAAAATGCTGGGCCAGATTAGCAAGTTAATGATTTTTTTCCTGTATCCATAACCACAGCCTAGACTTTCAGGCAAGGGCAGAGGCGGCTGTGGGTCAGCAGGTACAGTGCTTTGTTGACCCACTGTCAACCCACGGTCAGTGTCTGGATCTTCCAGTCTTTTTCAAGGTGAAGTTGCCCCCGATGTGCGAGTGTGTCCGTCATTCTTGGATGAAGTGCTTATAAGACGTAGAATGAAAGCATTGTATGAATGTGGGAGGATGCAGGAAGATTATAGTAGAAAGCTCTTTGAGTGCTCAGATTGTATGGGCCAGTCCACTTGATCATTAGTCAATGGCATGACTTTGTATTTTGATAAGTAGGGTGAGCCTTTTTTCTTTTTCTTTGTATTTTGCTATAAAAATGGGAAGTGGGTGCAGTGAACTGTTAAAACGTGCAGACATAAATGGAAATTCAGTGTATAAGGTAAAGCATGAAAGTCCATATTTGGTATGACTAACTTTATTCTTCATAGTCTAGACTGTCTTAGGCAAGCTGTCTTTTAATCTCTTAGTAGTTAAGTAAAATATTTTTTCTGGGTTCCTGGAGGTCATTCCAGAGCCTTTTTTGGATGTTGGCTTCCTTTTGTTCCATTTTTGTGTCAAAATGATCCCACACAAGATGATCCCACACTGCTTCAATAATGTTTAGATTCAGACTCTGGCAAGGCCAGTTGATGACTGATCATTTCATTGTGTGTTTTTTCTATCCAGGTATCCTTTTACTGCATTGGTGGTGTGTGTGGGATCATTGTCATGATGAAAAATTAATCTGTTACCATTCAGATTTTTCCTAGATTGTGTTCCATGGTGCATCAAAATAGAATGGGTTTTTCTCTCATTCCCAACGCTGCAGGCTGAAATGCAGCCACAAACCACGACAGAGCCTCCAGCGTGTTTTACAAATGGCTGCAGACACTCACTGTTTTACCTCTGTCCCTTCCTCCTCTGACACTGATTTGAATCAAAAATGTAAAATTTGGATTCATTATTCCATAAGACCTGTTCCCACTGAATTTCAGTGTTCAAAGAAAAACTTCGGAATAACCTTCAGAAAGACTGGACTATTGCTCAAAAAATGAATTCTGACACCAAGGAAGCCAATGTAATTTCTTTCTGCTGCTATGAAATATTAAAATGATTAAAAAACCTAACTGTAAGTGCTATAACCTATAGTGCTATAGTTGAAATGCTACAATATAATTGGGGGGGAGATTCCAAGTCATGAAAATGAAAGTGATTGGATTTGGGACTAATGCTAATAAATTTTAAGACGTGATTACACCCTCCTGAAAATGACCTCAAGCTTCTGTTTGAATTCTGGAGGGAAAAAAAAGCTTTCATCTTGACCCATTTTGGATAAGAGAAATATTGCGATTGGTCAGTAGTTGCCAGTAAAATCAATAAAACGAAGACATCATTTGGGCTTTCCTTTAACACTGGCTCAGTCACTGGCTTAACTTGAATTTGAACATGTTTTGCATAAAAGGCTAGCGACAGCACTGATTTGCAAGTGAGTTAACGACAGAGTGACTGCATTTAACCACCGGTTTGTCGAACACAGGGCAACTGTAGCTCAGGAGGTAGACCAGGTTATCTACTAATCAGAAGGTAATCAGTTTGATCCCTGCCTGCGTGCCAAATATCCTTGGGCAAGATTTTGCAAATTGCTTTCTAATACATACATCAGACTGTGAATGTTGGATAGAAAAAAGTGCTTGTATGATTTGGTGTAAATGGGTGAATGAGGCATGTTGTATTTTGAGTGCATTTTGAGTGCTGAGGTTGAGTAGGGAAGCACTATATAAGACTCTAATTGTGTCGCTGTGATCTAAACTCTGAATTAAATCCTCTTTATGAGGCTACTGAGATTTACTTTGAGCCTAAATGAACCCTTTAAGTTATTTTATTATGTAGACTGGCTGTACACATTTTGTATACAGTGGTTTATCAGGACAAAGGCAGACCTCTGATTTGTAATCTACCTGCAAATTGGCTGCAGCATTTTAAAGGAGTCCTAACTTTAGCTCCAAAACTGCTGTGACACACCAAGCCTGAACAGACTGTCTGCTGTGAATTAGTGTTTGTTATCTCCTAAAGATGGGGCCGAGATGTTCAGGGGATCAGCTGTGCTCAGACAAGTTGTTCATTCGCAATCATTGTTCTGCTCATTGATCTGGGC
Source organism: Etia nguti (assembly GCA_015106755.1). Lineage (NCBI taxonomy): Eukaryota > Metazoa > Chordata > Actinopteri > Cichliformes > Cichlidae > Etia > Etia nguti. Next base: position 14,328 of record VUQG01029441.1, on the reverse strand, counting down.
TGTCTTGCCGCAGGCCTCCTCGAAGATGGCAAAATGTTACCCACCCCAGTTACTTCTCAAATTCAGTCAAAGAACACACCACAGCTCTTGCACACAGCCTTTCTACAGTCACAAGAACAGACTGGGAAAAGAAGCTGCGTGTGTGGGTTAGGAATGCGGTAAAAATAGCGGCTGTACTTTCTGCCTCTAGCCATGAAAAGGAAAGCTGCTGTTTAGAAGCTTGAGTCAGTGTCCACAGCATGTGGAGGATTTGTTTTGTCATGCCCCGAGAAACATGTCACTCACCTGAACTAAATCCTACTGGGTGGAGTCCTGTGATGCAAGAACAGGATGTGTTTTTCATGCTGATTGAGATTTTGCGTGCAGAGCGCTTTCAAATGACGGTGAAGGTGGATGCAGGAAGGTTATTTTGGGGCTCTGGGCTTTCATGCAGCGACACACCAAATACACTCCTCCTCAGATGTCTGTGCCTTGCCTCTGATAACCATCCCGGCCTAGCCTAGCCTCATTCAGGAGCTTAGCCTTGCAACTTATCCAGATTAACCAGCTCTCAGATCCCCTGGCCTGCTGCTTTAGGTTTCTTTCCCATTAAGTAATGAGCTGAAGTAAAGGCAGTCTGTGCTGTGGTCATGTTCACTGAAATCACAGTGATAACAACAGAAATTATACAAAGATTTTAAAGAATTAGTTCAGGAATTACTGTCCTGGCCAAGAAACTGAGGAGGCATAGTTACCTTTAGTTTGATGAGTTTCACTGCCCACAGTCATCTCATCACATCTGTAAACTTCCTCCTAGTCTCTGTCATTAACGTTGCATAGTCAAGCAAAGCAAGAATAGAACCTAGAACATTTTAGAGAATCTACTTAATTCTGTCAGAAGACTCACTAAGAGCCCTCTTTCACATAGTCTGAAATAAAGACTGGAAATGAGCCAAAAAAAGACTTCAGATTATAAGACTTTTGTTCATGTCAAACAAGTGAAATGCTACTTTAAATATTGTTGGATGAATTTCTTACAAAAGTAGGACTGTCTGGTGACTGTTTCGCTCTTCAGAGCTGAACAGAATGCACAGCCATGTTTTCACCAGAAATAAGCTCTTAGCCCCAGAACTGCTGAAGATTAAAAAAATAGTATTAGAACATTTTTCCTGTGCTAATGAAGCTATTCAACTACAACTCTTAAATGCTTGCGCCTAAAACAACTGAAAATACAAATTTCCTGAAACCTTTGGGCTGATAGTGGGTTAATTAAGGCCAGGAGTAATTTACAACTGTGCCGATGGCAGAAAGCTCACAAGCCAACTCTACTAGAGTGACAGAGCAACTTACACCCTTAGGAATGAGAGAGTTTGGCTGTTTGGAAAAAAAAATTGTCAGTAGAACCAAACCAAAACCTTTACTATACTCATTGAGTATATATTGGAATCTATTTTTCTTTTTAAATATGAAATGGAAATGATGAAACCTTGCTAAGAAAGATGTTAATTGTTAATGTTTCTTCTATATAACTTAACCTATGTGTTTTATTCGTTGGTATGTAGAATATGTATGTCTATTTCTCTAAATAAATATTTCAAAAACATGGCGATAGAAGTGATTATGCACCAGGATATTGTTCCTGTGTTGTTGGCATAATGTGATATTTAGAAGGTTGGAAGCTAACACTGCTGGTTCCTGTTACATACCTAAAATGTCTGTGTAACCTTGTGTGCAGTTTTTGGCTAATAGCTCTTTGGGAATCGCTTTGTTGGTGCAAAACTTTTAATGTCTGTCAAACTGTTATTTTTGGCATTTTTCCTAGATTCAGCTTGTGAAGTGATAACAAATAGCCAGTAACTAAGTTCCCTTGAATCTGATCTTTGCTTTGACTTTTTTATGATTGAATGATTCATAGGTCACCATTGTGTATTAACTAACAAAAAATATTCCTCTGAAAATAGACTGGACCGAAAACGAGTGAAAAAAACAGCAAATGGCTCAATTAACACTTTGAAAGACCCGCAGAAAGCCTGTAGAACTATTGCTCAAGAGCACTTTTTAAAAGATCTAGAAAGTCTAGCAAGGTTGGCAAGAGCCTGATAGGCTTTAATAGCAGCATTTAGTTATAACACAGTTGTAGTTTCCTAAATCCAAGCGAGCAACTAAGTCTGAGCTTTGTTGTGAAGCAGCATTTTGTAACTGCAGGACAGCCAGTGTCAGACGCTGTGCTCTTCTGTGAGCCTCTGTTGGGGCATTTGCTGGGCTGGAAGCAGAAGATTTTTGTTGGTTGTGATGTCATGCTGCATACACATGCTGAGTGTTTTAAAGAATGTCCCCTGCATTTCTGAGTCACTGTTTTTGTTTGCTGGTGCATTTGTCTGTTTGGCTGGCCAAATATAGATAACACGACATCTCAGGAAGATGATTAAAAGGGCCTATTTTCAGCTCTCTAAAACGTCAATTTAAATGCCAGAATTCCACATTTGTTCCTTAGAATCAAAAAGCAAGAGCTTCTTTCTAGAATATCTATTTTATTTAGTTTTTCTGCACAGAGGCAGAAACCACATTATCGAAGGTCAGTCTGTTCTCGTGTAGCCTCTAAGGAGAAAATAAAGCATGCAACAAGCCCTGCTGAGTGAAAAGAAACTCGACTGCAGAGTTTCTTTTTTCTCCTCGAGTGAATATCTGCTATTATCCTCAAACTCAGAGTCACATGTGATCAAACTAATTAATTTATAAATTGACAGCAGTAGCTTATGTCAGGAAGAGGAGGTCGAGTTGGATCAAAAGAGGCCAAAGTGCCTTCCAGTACTTTGCATTTTGACTGTTCTTTACCCTCAGATGACAATAGTTGTTCTGAGTGGGAAATGATCATCTGTTTTCTAACTAACTAAGTTGCAGTGGGCACACCAAATGGAAAAACAGAAATCTTTCAGCACAAGCAAACTTTTTAGGGCCTTGGGTTGTAGATTAACTCACCCTTTGCCAGAACTGCTGATAATGATGTGACCTCTGCTCACAGGAGGAGTGTTAAGTGTGGCGAATGCTCAATATAAAGACATTAAGCCACTGTTTGGGAAAATAAAAGATGATAAATAAGTGAAAAATATATAACAAAACTAAGGGCTGGGTAAGATTGTGAAAAAACAAAAAAAGCAAAACAACAACAACAAAAACAGAACTTTTGCCTCACTGGAGAACAAAAATGTGAAAAGTAATTTCTCTTATGCATGAATTATACTTCTGCGTCATTTCTATGTCGTAATTTATGCCATAAGTTACACCACCTGACGTCCACCTCCCAAGAAATGTAGCTACACGCCAGGTTCATGTGTGCCACAACCACTTGAAGATTGCGGTGTAGGGATAGAAGGAGTTTCTGGTTACTACGTAAGTTAGCACATAGATTTCCTGCAGAAGTCTAAAGCTTTAAATTGCCATTTAAAGATTTGCATAATCACACAGGTTTCCAGACAGTTACTCCAATAAGACTTTGACAATGTTTCAGTCATTTGGTCACAAGAAAAGTGACGTAAATACCGTTAAATATCATTAGTTATAAAAAAAAAATGGGGCTTCAGAGAGAAGTTAAAACCCTTATACTGAGAGTGTTCCGATATGAGGAGGAGACTAGAGGCCAAGATCAAGGTAGCACGGAGGGAGGTTAGCCAGCTATCGGAGCTGCAAAAAGATGTGATTAAGAAGGCGCCTAAGAAGTACAGCAACCTGAGGCCTTGGAAACTGCCAAGCAAATACTCACAGCCTTGGCCAGCCACTTGAGAAGGTATACCAGAGGGATAGAAGGCAGGAGAATAAACCAGCTGTTCTCCACAGAACCATCCAACAATCTGCTCAGTGGCAGAGAAACAATATGAGAACAGCACCACCAAGGCTGGAGACGGAGCAGTACTGGAAGAGCATTTGGGAGAAGGACGCAGTACATAAAGGCAATGCTCGGTGGCTGGTAGATCTAAGAGCAGACTACAGCAACCTCCCTGAACAGGATCCAGTAACCATCAGAATGGCAGACATCCAAGAAAGGGTCTCCAATATGAAGAGTTGGACAACACCAGACCCCGACATGGTTTACACCTACTGGCTGAAGAAGCTGACTGCACTCCATGAGCGTCTGGCAGTACAAATGAACCAGCTGCTAGTCGATGAGTGACAGCCAGAATGGCTAACTGAAGGCCGGACAGTCCTAATCGCCAAGGATCCCCACATGGCTCAATACATGAGTGGGGCACAGAAAGGAATAGGCAGGAATACCAGAGGAGCGAAACACCAGCTACTGGTAGACAGAACAGTCGCCTGAGACTGCAAGAGCAGACTGACCAGCCTGGATGCCTGCACTGCCTGGATTGGTTACAAGAAGGCCTATGACTAAATGCCCGTCACATGAACTCTGGAATGCCTAGAATTGTACAAGATCAACAGGACCCTTAGAGCCTTCATCAGGAACTCAGTGGGGATGTGGCGTACAACCCTAGAGGCCAACTTCAAGCCTATAGCACAAGTCACCATCAATTGCGGGGTCTACCAAGTAGATGCTCTGTCCCCACTGGTGTTCTGCATAGGCCTGAATCCCCTCAGTGAGATCAGTGACATGACTGGCTATGGATATCGACTATGGAATGGAACAATTGCTAACCACCTCCTCTACATGGATGACATCAAGTTGTATGCCAAGAGTGAACAAGACATCCATTCACTGATCCACACCACCAGGATATACAGCAACAACACTGGAATGTCATTCAGACTGGAGAAATGTAGTCGGATGGTAATGAAGAGAGGGAAGGTAGTCAGAACTGAGGGGATTGACCTACCAGAAGGCAACATTGTAGACATCAAGGACAGCTACAAATACCTGGGAATACCACAGGCAAATGGGAACAACGAAGAGGCCGGTATTTTCCAGTATTGTCAGGCGCAGAGTGTCTGACTATGAGCACAAAAGATCCACCGACCTGCTATTTAACCCTTTTTTTTTGATTGGGCAACCAATCAAAGTTTTCTTAATGACAGGATGGCCTGATAGGCAGAGGAGCTAAAATGACAGCAAAATGTGGTCCTGCACTAAGACCCAGTACTAGATGGGATTATTCTAAGGTAACATAACTGGTTGCCTTCAGTAGTTTAGTAGTATAGTGCTTACTTTAGAAAGTATTTCCTTATTTTTATTTTTACTGGAAATCTACAGCTGTGAAGAAGTAACGAGGATGATGTGCATTTTGTTTCAGGGAAGTGTTCTGGTTTTTAAACCTTTGTGACGTTCATGTGAATTGATTTATCACTTCCCTAAATACCACTGCACACTGAACACTCCGCCCTCCTGCTCCCTGCTCTCTTATGGCAGTGACAGTTATTTGGACCTGTGAATAAACCAAACTTAAATCTGGAGCAGAATGGGTCCTCTTTAGTGTTAATAGGACCATGTTAATTTCAGTTTGAGCCTGGCTGATTAGTTAAACAATATTTTCAGCTGATATTATTACCTTATCGAGTATTAGCTAGGTAGTCTAGCAAATACAAATATGTTTCAAAGATATCTCGGTATGCATTGCACTGTTCACCAATAGTGAAATTTTGGGGCTTATACCAATTTAAATAATAACTGTTTAGCTAGATTTTCTCCCCCTTTGAACACAGAGAAATAAAAAGAAATAACTATTTTATGCACTGTACAGTACTGGATGACAGTCTGTGCGTTGCTGTATGAGAATGAGGAACTTTTCGAACCTGTTTATGTTAATATTAACTAAATAACTCACCAGCAGCTGTTGTATGTGGACATATAAATATGTGATTGTTACTGACCCTATCCTAAGACACTAAGCTTCTCTGTTACCCACCCTAATAGAATTCTCTCAGGGCTGGTGACTGTCGGTGATGTTTGTAACTGTGTCCTTGCTCAGTGTTCTTAACAACCTAATGAGATTCCCTTCTTTTGCTCTCTCATGATGTGAAATTCTGTCTGTCTGCAAATCATGTAATGTAAAGTGGACACACACTGTTACCCAATTTGTTAGGTTAGGTCAGGCCAGTCTTTGACAAAAGAGCTGTAATATCATCTTGTATCTGTCAGAACACAAGAGTCAGTAGTATATGTGGGTCAGATCCTGTGGGCAATGTCTATAAGGCTTTTTTTAAAACCATTACCATGTCGAAAAAAGCACCACAGTCTGTAATGAAATATTGATTTTGGCTGCAGATGTTTCTGTGTCTGCGTCAGGTCACTGGAGGCATTTTTGCTGTTCATCTAGCATTACTCTGCATCGATTGTGATATTTCAGTGGTGAGCAGTAATATTAGAAACGACGCAGAAGATGCAAAAGTCTATTTTCCGACCACATTTATTCAGTGTTTTATATCAGGTAGCTTGCTTGCTTAACGGTAATGCACATTGAAAGTTTTGGCTAAAATGTCTTTAAAGAATCCATAAGATAGTTTAGTTAGGTACACAAATTATGTTTTCCTATAATGGTATTACCGTTTGAGAAATGAATTTCATTGCAACCATAGTATTCTTCACATATTGCAGTTTTAAGCTGGCTCAGGACTGAGGCCATACAACACAAACTAATGCTAAGGTTGTTTTTTTTTTAGTGCTGTAAGGGTGTTCCCGTCAAATAAAAGTAGTCCAATGGGTGTTCAATTTTCTCTACACATTTTTAGATTTAAACTTAGCAAAAGTGACTTTAGCGAGTAATTAAAAATGGTGGCCTTTGAGGCAGCTGCTCGTTCTGTGTTTGAGGGCATGCCGAGTGTTACACGGTGACCTTGATAAGTAACAGGGGAAAAGCCTAGGTTGTCAACATGAAGTTTGAGGGAGTTCAGCAGCAGGCTTTACTGGAGGAGTGAAGAACTCCCTTTGCACTTTGCAGACCTTTTGAATGCACAAAAAAGTGTATAAAATATTTAAGGAAAACCCTAAAAAGCAGAATATTGCATCTGTAAAGGTCAAACATATGGACTGCTGAGCAGGTTTAAGAGCTTGTGTATAGTTTTAAAGCAGCTGCTTAAATTTTTATTCCAGCATCTGACCAAGTGTGTGTCACTGTCTGGTCAAGTGGAATCAATGAGCTGATTCTTAGCATCTTGCTATGTTTAGACAACAGCAGTGGACTGCAGGGGTAGAGCCACATGTCTGAGTCCTGACTGATGACCTCACTATTAAAAAAAATAAAGTAGATATCTTTTTAATATGTCTATAAAAAGGCATGTTTAAATGGTAACTGGAAATACACAGTGTATTTTTAAAAAAAAGCAAAAACTGTCTCTGTCTTCACGATTGAACATTGGTCTTTGGTCTTTAATACTTTTCTGCTACTCCCATTTTTCTCACCTCTTCATCTATAAATTAGAAGTTATAAAAGTGAGAGATCGTGGTTGAAGATGCAGTTAGTACTGAACATTTCTTTACTGGAAACTGTCCAGACAGCTCAACACATCAAGTTCCTTGTATTACGAGACGGTCGCTAAGTTTGAGTTCACCAAACTGTCCAACCAACAAACTCGTAATGTACTGGTAATGTAATGGTTGATTATGAAAGCAATCATATGCATGATTATTTTGGTTGATAACTGTAATGTTGATTATTTGACACGATTTGCCCCACCACCATCTTGTTCCCTCGTTTATTTGTTGGTTTTTAGTTGATATTGTTTATATTCAAAGGTCAATGGCACTGTATATAAAACCACAAAAAGTCTAAATTAAAAAAACAAACAAATCAAACAGCATTTTGAATAATGTACACAGGTTCCTCTCCTAGGTAGTTAGGCGCAGGATAGGTGTGTTTCTGAGTGTAAACCCCCCTCATAAGGGCAGCTGCTGGTCCCTGCTACCCTGCAGCTCCACTGCAGGATGTTTGAGTACCAATAAAAAAAACACGGGCAACAGCAGGTTTGCGTGCCTTTGTTGACCTGCTCAGCTACACAGAAAGCTAGGAGTCCTGACATCCAATCGAGACTTCAGGGCACTGCAGAAGGTGACTGGGGTGAAAAAACCATTAGCGATTCCAAAAAAAGGGACACTGCAATCATTAAAGCTGTTCTGCTTCTCCTGTGTAGATCCTGTTGATCGCATGCTCTCTGCCTGTCATCTTAGCACAGACTACACTAAATACTGAGTGAGTTTGGGCTTGTAAGGAGAGGAGCTGCTGTACAGGCAAGTGATGGGGTGCCCCAAATTTACAAGACAAAGCAAGAGCCTGTTAGTGATTTTTGTTTTGTGGATTTAGTACCTCAGGTACTCCTGCCAGTGTTTAAAGACATGCATGTAGGGTTAATTGAAGAATGTAAATTGGATTTAGTTTTGAGGTAGACAGGGTGCTTGAATTAAGTGCTAAATGAACAATGGTTAAATGTGACTTGTAGTCTAAATGACTTTGCCAAGTGCTAGAAGAATGTGAGCATGTTACATTACAAAAAGATAACTTTTTCTTCCCCCTTTTTTTCTTTTGTTTTCATGATCGCGGGAAGTGAAAGTAAAACCACACTAGTCGCTCAGCCTGCTATGCTATAACATGGAATATTTGGACATGTTCATACAGATTAAGGGCTAGGACGGCAAAGGGAGATCCGGCTCCTCTTTTGGTTAACACACCCTTTGAGCATTTCACTGCTAAACCAGAAAAGCAACTAAACCTGCTTAGTGTACTTCTTTGTTTATTTTTACTGAACCTGGTGGCTAACTGAACCGACTGTCAACATCCCCGTTACAGAGACGACGTTTGGCCCTGCTCTGATTCAACACAGGAGCAGCCAATGGGGCAGCGCTGGCGCGGCAGCAGCAGCAGCAGAATGGGGTTAAGCTTTGTCGCTTATGTTATACTGACCTACTTAACACGCGGATCTGACGCAGAGGGGCTTGGCCAGCACGGGGCCATGAAACTACATCAAAACAATAACAAACCCCCTCCTTCTGGCCACAGAAGAGAAAGAGAGGGTCTTCATAATCTCACAAGCAGGGCCACTGAGATGCAACATAAACATTTAAAGCCTAGTTCAAACCTATGGGTTCCTATAGATTAGATGAACCTACAGTAGACAAACAGAAGGACTGCATCCCTGTGCAATACACCGTCAATGTCAAGTCATTAATAAAGCTGCATTAAGATAAGATAACTCTTCTCTTCAGAATAACCACTTCAGAAAGATTATGATGAAAATATAGACCACTGTGTAAAATTCTGTGATCATTGTAACCAAAATGTTGACAATTGTTATATTCTGTTATCCTAACTACATGAATATCATTGTTTTTTTGTTTTTTTATCTGCACCATTAATCCACTAGACGATTGTTATATGAATTAAAAAGTTCTTGCTAGGCATCATTGGAAACATGGTTGCAACAGTAGGGGTATAGATGAGCCACAGTAATACAAATCAGATCAAATCTGGTGTCCTCTGTACGTTACACCATGCAAACCGTTTGAGGTTAAATCAGTTTTGTGACAGCTCTGACAGTGTAAAGGGCATTGCATAATGCTGGCCTTTATCAGTCAAAAGAGGGAACTACAAGATTAAACTTTGCAAGAAGAAGCTTTCTGAATATAAATCATTCACTGGTGACATATTTATTTGCCTCTGACACGATCCAGGATGTTTAACATCAGTCAGGCCAGGACTACCATAGTAACTCAGTAGTCCCAGCACTAAAGCAAGGAGGAGGAAGGGTGTTGAAATGCGCTGAATGGGGGAAGGTAGCAGGGATATGACATTTATGAATGGCAGCACTGAGAGTCTGCCAAAACACTGGCTGATGGCAAGACTCCCAATTTGTAGCAGAGGAATATTTCGGTGTGATCATGATCCAAAATTAATGATTTGAATCCAGCAGAACTCTTTTGGGTAGAGCTTTTCCTATATACTAAAATGTGGGCACAATCAAAGTTTTTAGCACCCAAGAGAACATTCCAGGAACATAATAAAAATATTTAAATTAAATTCTTTTTTAAATGGGCAGAAATAACAGCAGAATGAATCAACTTCTAGTAGAACCCATCTAGGGATAAGGCTGGGTTTTATTTTCTCCAAATGTTATATAAATAGAATTTCAGGACTATAGGCTATTACCTTTCAAATGAAGTATTATATTTTGGCATTACAGTTTGTCTGTTAAAAGCTTTTTTTAAATTTCCAGCCAAGTTAAAACTCTTTATAAAGGATAAATAAATGGAGGTTAACCAAGTGTTTGCAGACTTGTTATGTAGTTATTCCACAAAAGATCCCCAAAGGAAAAGCACTGAATTAGAGGTATTTTAAAAGGAGAAAGAAAGATACACAACCCCAGCAGCAAAGAGCAGGTAAACAGCAGATGAGTGATTGTCTTTCTAGAAATTTGATATTTGTGCGACACTGGTATCCTGCAGGGAAACTACTAAAAACTACTAATCTTATGATTGAAAGCATACTCTGTTTCTAAAAAGCGAAGCCAATTAGTAAGTCATGTGAGGGTGCAGATCAGGATAGCAGTTTTACGCTGTGTCTGAGAGTGCTCCAGCTGATCCTCTGCTTTTCCAGCCACAGACCTGATGGATTTGCAGGCTGCACATTAGACAGCACAGCTCTTAGTAAATGAGTCTTTATTTTGAGCTCCTCACAGAGGAAGACTCACTAGAAACTGATGACAGATTGTGTTGCATTGCCACAGGTCAGTGTGTGACTGACTGCCAGCCAGCTGGAGCAGAAACATGGTGGTGCTTTAAAGGAAAAATGCACCATGTTAGTTTAGCTGATTTTCCGGCTGCTGTCCCTTGTAGTATTTATTACCGTACAGATGGCTATTTATTATAGGATACTTAAAATGTTTTAGTGTTCATTTCAGGCAGCTGCATGCGGTGTCGTGGGTTTTGTGTGACGTCTTTCTCTTATTTTTTCCTGTTAGAGAAATATACATGTGTGATTAGCCAAAGGTGAAAGATTGTATTTTGTACAAGGAAAAGTAAGGAATCAAAGCCAGTGGATCATCTGGTCTTTTTGGTGGACTGCACGTTGTATAAAAAGTCAGCTGTCAAGTACACTTAATCTATAGCAGATCCCGATGAGGAGTGAATGTTAGTGTTGAATGATAGAACATTACAAGTTATTTTCTTAGGGAATAAGTTCACTGTTTCAATCTGATAAACGTCTTTACAAAGCTGAAACACTGGCTAACTCAAATCATGTATTGCAAAAAAATCAGCCACAAGTCACCAGCTTCACAGGAATGACAAAGAGGGCAGAGACCACTCTTTTTCATCACATCAGTGCTTCCTCTGTAATGAGACCTTAATAAAATATGGAAATTTCAGCCCATTTTTTAAAAACTGTATGAAACAAGCAGCTCTAGCTCCTATCCCCCTAGTCTTGTAGATATCTAGAATCTCGATTTAAAAACTCACATCACTGACTCATCAGGGAAGTTGCAAGCTAAAGGTTTGGCCAAACTAACAGATAAAGACAGACAAATAATATTTCCCCTGTAATTTGAGTTTTAGTTTAGTTAGTTTTCCAGGTTCACAAAATTCAGGTTGTATTAGTTTTCAAAAGTCTAGTTTCTATAAGCCCCACACACTCGTTTATACGCACTTAAAGAAAAAATGAAACTTTATTTTGTTTAGCGTACTATTGAATGACAATGCATTTAATCTAATCTAATACAGATAATTTGGCTATTGTAAAAACAAATTCCTTTACATTTTCTGTCATTTTTTGATGAGCAAAGTATCTTTGCTGCCCAATATTTAGTATTAAATGGCAATTTTAAAGAAGTCATTTTTTTGTAGTGTGTTTTTATTTTTTCCTTTGGCACCTGGACATTATATCTTTCACCTGCTTTTTTTATTAGGGCCATGATGTATCATGCTGCTACTTTTTGTTAGTGCCTGATGCTTGTGTGTGTGTTGTAGCCAGAGGATCGAGGACTGTTGATCTCCCAGCCTTGTCTTCAGCAGTGCCCACGCCTCACTAAGCATCGCCATGGGCCTCTTCATTTGCATTAAGTGCAGTTGTTTTAACAAAGCCTTGTTTGTATGAAGACCCACGCACACATTCATGGAAAGTGCTTCGAGTCACTTGTGATTTGCTTCAATTGTTTTGAAGTCATTGTCCCCAGATTACATTTCTGAATCCATTGTCTGGGTTTAAGAGCTGATCGGGCTCGATTTAGCATTCTTCTCTTCCAAGGAAATTACCTCCAGTGAGAGGTGGATGAGAGAGAAAAACAAAGTCCCTTCTTGACACTCACACTGTATTAATGAGCATTTGCTATTTTTAACACAGGATAATGAGAGCAAAGGTCTGATCTATGAAAGACACATTATCATGTGAAATAACTCAGTTGCGAGTGCGTTATGGCTGAAGAACTCAGATGTAATTGGATTTAAGTTTGCTGGAGGAATCTTGGAGACATCAAATAATGAGATTTTCTCAGCTGAAATCAATCATTCTTAGTTATGTAAAGAACATGTGGCCAATAAAAGCCTCTGCTCAATGCTCTGCCGTTTCATAACCTGACAGACACAGATCACAGTATTTTTTAAAACATCTCACATGTCTGCTGTTAATATTTTTAAACATAAATTACAAAGAGCTGCTTAGAAATTGAGACAGAGACTGTCTGCTCCCGAACTTGCGTAGAAACAAGCATCTGCCTCCACTCTGAGTATCTCCTCATAGCTCTGTGCGGTCACATGTGCACCTTTGTAATGTGTTGTAGTTTCATGTTTCTGAGCTATGTGATTTGTAAGGCACATGTGCTCACATTTACGCAAGAGAGTCTTTGGGAGCTTATGTCCACTTGTCCAGGTCACTGCTGCACAAGCGGCCACTTTCATGATATTTTGGCTTTTTACAGTGGAAGAGGACAGTAACAAGTCGTCTATCTTTATACAGTATACAGTCTGTGGTTTAATGATTTCATTTACTAATCATTTTTTTAATTTGACATTAGAAACTGTACTGTATCAGAGTCAGTCTATAGATCAGGGGTGTCCAACTCCAGGCCTCAAGGGCCAGTCTCCTGCAGGTTTTAGATGTGTCCTTGGTCCAACACAGCTGATTTAAATGGCTAAATTACTTCAGAGGCCTGGTAATGAACTAATCATTTGATTGAGGTGTGTTGACCCAGGGTGATATCTAAAACCTGCAGGACACCGGCCCTTGAGGCCTGGAGTTGGACATCCCTGCAATAGATGGTGTATGTGTACATGACCTTAAATCCACGGTTTTTTAATGGGTAGGTTTTTTTTCAGCATTAAAGAAATGGAATCATGAACCTTGATTTATGGTACCTTTGTATGAAATAAATATACATTTGCATCATGTGTATTTTTCTTCAAAGGTAACCACTCTCAAAAAAGTGCATGCTGGGAGGTCCACTAATAAGCTACTTTTGTTTGTAATCCAGCTTTATATGCTACTCAGCAGCAGCAGATTGCTTTGTCCAGTATATAATTACTTTGCATGATTTCTTACCACATTTGCCACTAATAAATCGCCTCATCTAATTAATCAAGGCCACTGTACGTGGAGGGAAACCTTTGTTAAAACCAAACACACACACACAGTACCTCACTGACATGCTGGCATGGTGTTATGTTCCATTAAAATGCTTTCTGTGACTGTACTCGGTGCACTGGGTATTGATTTTTATCTTCTGTTCTGCCCCCACAGTTCAGGGATATGTGTGTGCAAATCAGGAGTGTATGGACCCAAGTGTGATGACTGCTACCCGGGTTTCTTCGACTTCAGCAGCACTGGCTGTCGGCCTTGCCAGTGTAACAACCACACCAACTACTGCCATCCACAGTCCGGTGAGTCAGCTGAGGACAAACGCTGAAGTTCAATGATCTCATTTTCATTGTCACTAAAACCTAACCTTCTATTTTGTTTTGTAATTTCTCGTTATTCAGGATTGTCTGAGTCAGCTGTGAAGAGCCACAGTAGCTTAGTTAGTGAAAGCATCTGCCTTGTAAACAGAAAATCCTGCAAATCCACACAATCTGATTCCAAAATAATAATAATAATAATAATAATACATTTTATTTAAGAAAGTGCCTTTCAAAACACTCAAGGACACTGTACACAAGCAATAACAACAACAAACATAACAATTTACAAAATTATAAGGATAAAACGTAGAGCAAATAAATAAAATAAATTAAAGTAGCAGGATGGAAAGCTTATGTGGAATAGGCTATTGTGAACAGGTGAGTTTTGAGTCTGGACTTAAAAAGAGGGAGGGAAGTGATGTTTCTTATCTCAGGAGGAAGGGAGTTCCAAAGTCAGGGGGGGCAGAGCAGCAGAAAGCCCTGCGCCCCATGGTGGCTAGCCGAGGGGAAGGGACGGAAAGAGAAAG
>VUQG01029440.1:0-10957 GCA_015106755.1 Etia nguti | reverse complement strand
ATAAAAAAAAAAAACAAGCAAAAAGAAAAAAAAAAAAAATAAGAAAAAAAAAAAAAAAAAAAAAAAAAAAAAAAAAAAAAAAAAAAAAAAAAAAAAAAAAAAAAAAAAGCTGTGTGTTGAAAATTCTAAAATTGAACCTAGAGGACAACTTTTTAGATGGTGGCAAAATTCTTGGAATTTTATCAGAAGGGAATTCTCCTTTCACTCTCATTGGGTGCTAGAAATGATCTGACACTGCTTTTTATCAGGTCTGAAATCAGTAATAAGCTCTGTTAAAATGAATGTTTTAATTCTAATCTTAAAATCATAATAAAACTAGTAAAATTTATATATTTTCCACCAAATTTTAGTCATGTTAATTCCAAACTGGCACACAATTATTAGTTTTCATGAATGAATCAGTCTTGTTCCAAAGTACTTATTCAGTAGTTTGGAAGTTAAAGCAAAAACAAGCAATTATCTACCTCTCAAAATACATTTTTCAGAGGTGTGTATGTGTTAAGTATGAGCAGGAATATGAGTGGAGTGTGTAATTACACGGAATACAAAGCAGTGCATCCTGATGCATTCTAAAGTAGACCTTGCTAACAACCTGCTTTGTTTTTTTACCTATAAAATTATGCGCCCACCAGGGCGTATAATTAGAAATCAAATAAATCCATATCACACATCCAACTAAATTACTCAAAACAATTTTGCAGTGTATTATTGAAGTGTACAGCCCAAGGGTGTAATATTGAGAGTTTTAGAGAAGATTGCAAAAAATTGAAGTGCATTTAGAAGAGCCTTTGAGAACACTTATTTGCATACATTAAGCCCTATATAAATGAGAGTTTACAGTATTTCACCAAACCATTGTGGTTGTGTTGCCATACTTGACGCACTTGCACGCACGCACGCACGCACACTTCTTAATGCATGCTTACAGTGCAGCTGGTATAGTTGTCATATTATGCTTCTGTCTATCTGTCACCATAGTAAAATGTGACCAACACCAAAGAGGTGGTTTGTGTACTGTACTTTGGCTGGTACATGGATGCCTGTCTGAACCAATTTTATCAAGAAGCTGCACAAACTGAAAGATACACTAAGGTGTGTGGAAACAGAGTTCCAAGACCAGTTTGGTTTGAGCCATTAACACTGAATACTCAAGTGACACAATGTCAGCATGTGATGCAGCTTGTTTGATCCTCTCAAAATCATCTCTGGATTCATTTCTTTTAATGCTGAAGTAGCTAATTACAAGATTACATTGCACAGACTCTTGGTCTGACAGAGTGAGCAGGCCATAAGTGTGAGCTGAAATTGATATGATGAAAAATTAGTCTGCAATGTGGTGCATGATCCAAAAAGACTAGATCCAACAATTTTAATAATGCAGCTTCATAGATTTCTTTCTGGGCAGCCAAATAATACCCAAATTGGATGATTCTTTCACCAAATTTGCTATATAGGAGCTCCGACTTATAATTTTGTCAAGTTTTACAAATAACTCATGTCATATGAATCTGTGAGAGCCCTGTAAGACTTTTGAATTCATACATATATTAACTAAGCTACATTTATTTGTGAACTGGAGGTGGTTAATCTGATCTTCTTGCTGGAGAATGTAATTTTACACAGATTTGCTATTCAAATGTGCAATCTTGTTATTCTACCAGTACTTTATATTTGGTGGCATGGGGCTGTTCTGTGACCATCCAGCTGTTGTGTGCTTGCTCATACATGAAAATTGTTGACTTGGGTCCTTTTGGGTCCTTTGGTTCAGCAGAATTGCATAAATTTCATTTCTATTCAGATGCCCATGTGCCTGGAAAATTTTTTGTGGCTGCAGACTTGTCCTTGGAGACTTTACATTGTAGTACACCAACTACACATGCAACCTTCAAAGAAATATAACAGAAAGCATTACTTGGATGTTGCGTCTTCGGCTGTCACTGTGCAAAAGAGAGCAGAACCACTGCTGAAGACAGGGAGAGCACCACAGCAAAGCAGGCATGAGTAACAGCAACATTACGTTAATAATGTCAAAGGTAGCATAAGGGGATATGGAGAAGATAGGGGTTTGGGTGGGTTGCAAAGCAGCTTGCAGAGGCAACAATAACTGTATGGACACACTATACGAGATTTACCAATAGGACACACAGAAGGGTATTGACTGAGCCATCAGCTAATGTGGGCTGGCATTGAGATCCGCCGATTCGCTGGCTCCTAGTGACTCTCTGGAATCCTACAACTAACACTATGCTTAGTGAAGCTATGTTCTTAGACTTCAGACAGCTCTATATCTTCTCTAGATCGAAAGAAAAAATACAGTCATGTCAAAAAAGAAGTTTTCAGGGGACTTTCAGCAGTCCTGTGAAAAACTAAAAAGAAGTGAGGAGCTAAGCAAATGCACTTGACTAACTGATTATGAGCAAGTGTATAAAGAAGCCTTTATAAAGGCAGACATTTTGGCAGTTTGCTGGAGAGAACATGCAGTGCAAATTCTCCCTGAGGTCAGACTGTGCAATGCTCAAGGAAACTGCTAAAAGCCTAACAGCTACATTTCAGCCTCTATAGGCCTCAGTTAGAAAGTTAAGTCCTTGGTGGTAAAGCTATAGTAGAGCACTTGAAAGGAGTCATGGTTGGTATTACAATCAATTTATTATGCATGCAGTGGCACACAGAACAGAAATCTCTTCATCTGTCCTCTTACTATTTCTCCATTCACTGTTTCCACCCACTCACCTCTCACCCTGCATATTAGCATAGTTTTTGATTGATCAATGACTTGGTGACGCTTCATGAAAAGAACAAGGGAAAATAAGAGAAAAGGTGAGATGATAATCATGATAAAATGTATGACTTCATATGCCTACATCGTGATTTCTGACAACAAGAACAGAGCTCATGATGTTATTACAGGAGCAAACTAGTGACAGGTGTTGTGTGTACGCACGTGTGTGTGTCCTGATATTAAAAATGTCTGTTTTATTCATTTCAGCCCTTACATTAAACATCTGCTGGATAGAAATGCAAATGCATCTGCATTTTTATTTGACTAAGAGGGATGTCCTTCCAAGCTTCTTCCTTGCTCAATGAGATTCATCCCATAATGGTTATTTCTAAGAGCTGAGGAGAGGAGTGCTCATTCACTGAAGTTCATAATGGCCCTTCTCTAGCCGTGCAGAATAGGATGAGGTTTTGGGGATTGCTTATTCTCTCTGCCCAGACTTTTGCATTGAACTCTTTTACCCTCCAACATTTTTTGGAGAATCATGAGTCACTGACACCTTTCAAAGGGAACAGCTATAAAGACGCTGAGTGCAGACAGAGGAGAAGTGGCACTTTCTGAAGAAGTGTGTATGCTCTGAACTCAAACCATGAATATTATTGTTTTTAGGCAGTCCATCCAGGAAAGGATAAGTGTCCAGTGTTATAAACAGTGACACATAAGACTGCTCTTTCATTAAGTTCAATCAAGTTCCTCCAGTGAGGACATTTGTTGCAAAAGAAGTGCATATTCTGCTCTTAGTATATGAAAATTGGACCATTCTCTCACCATGCAAGTCTGTGGACCAATTTTTTCTTTTATAAGCTTTCTCTTCAAAGAGCTGATTTGAAAATCATAGTATAACCGTGGTATGTCAAAATTATAAGATTAAAACATTAGGAAATAGTATTAGTCCTATAATGTCAACACCTGGCATATGTTGGTAATTTATATTTTTATAATTTATAAAGTCCAGCCCTTAAAAAGCACTTAGAATGTATTTTGAAGTTTTAGTTAAGGAGGACATCTGGGTGGCTAAGAGCATTGATTTACCTAGATTGTTTGCCAAAGTTCACACTGATATTTAAATAAAAATGCATACATTCATGCTGTTATTTAAAGTAAACCAAAAGGATGGGTAGGCAACAGAGAATATTTCTTTTTTCATTGCATTACCAAGTTGTGACCCACCATCTCTTCTGCTTGGTTTATCCTGATAGTCATACACTGGTCCAGTCACTAGTCCTTATGGCTAAATCCAACCAACAAGTCAGTCAGAGGCGTTGGGTTGTTCACGTGCATCAGATGGAATAAAGGCATATGTAATTCCTGGATATGTATGTCATATACTACTGAGTGTAGACATGCAAAAAAGCTGTGCAAACACATATAGACAAGCACACAGTGTGATTAAAATGTAAAGTAATGGAAAGTCAAACAGACAATTATCTTATTTTAGCTGATATTAATTATTTATTTCCCTTTTCCTATTCCCTTATACATATACCTTTGTTACTGTCTCTGTAATAGAAAAAAAATGAATAAACTAAAAATATAAGAAGTTATTGATTGCCTTAAAACTGTGACTTGACTGTGACTTGTGATTTACGTGTGATTTATTACTTTAAAATGGCTCTTTTAAATGAGTAAATGTTTATGCTGGGGCTAATGTAGCCAAGAGCCAGCTACCTAAAACAAATAAACAAACAAACAAAAAAATCCTTGCAGCCAGAAACACATCTTCTGGATTAACCGTTTGAACTTCAAAAGTTATTGATTACTCTAAATCCTTCACCCATGAAACATAAATATTTATTTAAATACACATTTTAAAAAAACAACTTATGTAATAAATCATTTAAAAGCAAGGTCTTTAATGGTTTGAAAAAACCCCCATACTAATCAAAAAGTGCAGTCAGCTGTGACATATAGAAGCAAAAAAGGAAGAGACAAAACAACTTTTGCTGGAATGAATAGATGCCATGCTGAAATCCAATATTCTTCTATTACATCTAAGATTAGACAGGAAACAACCAACATCTCTCCTGTGTTATCAAATGCATTTGTTTATTGATTTACTCTGATGAGAAAACTCTATATATGAACCTGTGATATATAAAAAAAAAAAAAATCACACTATGAGACTTGATTAGCCTATCACTTTCTGTTTACAGGAGAAGCTCATCGTTCATCTTGCGCGTTTGAGTAGTCACATGCTTTTTGCAGACACTATTGCTTTTGTGTGGCCTAAGTGTAGTGTAGTGTACTTTAGTGTTGTAAGATAATTAGTGTTTAGTCTTTGAATTTTATTTGCTAGTATCAAAGTAGCAATGATCCTAATCATATATAAACTCTGTGGTATAAAACGGTCTTGAGTAACTGCTGGTGCTAACCATCTTCGGTTGCTTACTCTTGGCTTTGTGCAGGTATATGTTGGTAACTGCACTTCATAAAACCAGTTCTGTGTTTGTGTGCTTTGGTGGCTCTGTGGGTGTGTTAAAAGCTTATCAAAGGAGAGGTGGTTTGTGTTGCCTCAACAGGAAGTTATAAATTTTGTTGTAGTCACCTGTTTCATATTGGTGAAAATTTAGAAGTTCTATGAAACTTGGACCTGGAGACTTCACAGAGTTTTTATAAAGAGGGGATCAAATAATTATTTGCCTCACTATATTTAGTGAGACAAATGTATTTATTTTCTAAATTTAATAGAGCTCTTTTGGGACAATGTCATGTCAGAAAGGACCAAAAACTTTCAGGAATTAAGGCAGTTATGCAGACAAAACCGATACTAACTATCAAGGTATAACTAATAAAGTGGCTGGTGAGAGTACATACTCACAATTTTCTCACATTTTATAGGTCAAGTCTTGAATAAAAGAAAGCTGGGAGGTATTTTGCAGTCCTAAGTCGCTTTTGCACATTAGCACTTCAGAGGATTCAGGCACTGCACAACTGTTTTTCAGTGAAGTTTGCACCTTTAACCAGCAGCTTCTTTTCAAACTTCTTCCCGGGAGCCAAATTTCAGCCCTCCCTTACTCTCATTTTACGTCTAAACCCAGCAGCTTGTGATTGTACCAATAACCCCACGTCACGGAACCTTCGCCGGATACGTACTGTGGACTATTATACGGAAATGCTCACTATTGTCCGTAGGATGCAGAGCCACTATTGATCTCAGTCTGCCTATTACTCCTGCACCCTCCCTCCCCCACTCGCTCCCCATCACAGACACACACATACACTCACACACTCACTCACGCTTCCTACCTCCCATCAGCATCCCCGGGCTTTCTTGGACTGCAGCAGAGAAACCGCTGCATCGAAGAAGACAAGAGGAGAAAAAATAGAAAAAAAAAAGAAAAAAAAGAAAGAAATCTAGGCTCGCTGCTCACTACCTCCGTGGCCGTGTAGAGACGGAAATCAAGGAACGGACACTTCAGAGTCTTCGAGTTCGGTTCGATGTACTAAAAATTGTAAGCATTTATTCATTTGTCTCATTGAATATCAGCAACTATAAGTTCATCTCCTCCATCACCCACGCTTTAGTCTGGATTGTATAACTGTCATTAAATGCAACGGTAAGAGGAAATTTCGTATTCACCTGCTGCTTAAAAAAATTGCAGTAGAAAAAATAAAATGCTCCGCGCTCATGATTGACGGGAAAGTTGGGCAACTTTCGAAGTCGCCCAGCGCGAGCATCTTAAGCTGTGCTTAGAATTAGAAATCCACACCACAGAACTGTGTTTGATCTGAGTAGTTCCTCATTTTCTTGATGATCAGAGCAAATTCTGAGGCGTGTTCAGCTTTCGCCTGCTGCCAAAGTTTTACTGATTATTAATTTTATTATTTTAAAATATCTTTTCATTTTTAGTCTTTTTTCATCATGGAGTAATGCAACGACTTTTTCCTATGCGTGTGTGTGTGTCCATGGAAAGGGTGATGGGGTAGGGGGTGCTACCATCCTGACGCGATCACTGGTCATAGAAAGAGCGAGTCGGTGCACGCACGGCGAGGCAACCCCGATCTTCCCCCTCCGCTGAGCGCTCAGGAGCAGCCGGAGTGAAATCTGCAGTAAGATGCGCACAGCGAGAGAGAGAGAGAAGGGAGGGGGGAGATAGGTTCATCCATTAATCAGGAGTCAGTGCTCGATGCGGTGTGAGGAGAGCCATCTAACTGTACAGCGTAGTGCGACGCCGTCTCGCAGGGGAGCACTGAAAGGACTGCCGGAAATCTAATTATGGGACGCCACTTGCGTCAGAGGGCCGCGCGGTGATTGATGTTCCTTCCCGCTCGTGCTCTGCGCTATACTCACCCGGTGGCGCCGCCGCGTAGAAGCCGCAGTAGTAAAAACGCTGCAAGTGGAACAAAGAGGAAAGTGACAGATGAGTTTTGCGTAAAGCTTTCCCAAACTTCCCCATTCATCCTTCTGGAAATTGTGACCAGGTGTTCGCTTCGAGGCAGTTCTCTTGACCGGATAAATGTTCCATTTGAATAGATATTTGTCAAACACCCAAGTCAGTAAATTGATGTTTGCCTTAGGCCCGTGTGCCTCCGTGTTTGGTTTAGGAGATGGCAATGAAAACATCCATTCATCTATTCACATTAGTCGTTTTCTCTTCTTTGTTAATCTCAATTTTCATCTCTGTTTGAGGACAGTAAGCACAAAGGAGGGTTTGGCTAGCATGTCTGCGGCACACGTCACACTGATGGTGGGGGCAGAAAGTCAGGATGCAATCTGTCAGGCGGTCACCAGCCTGTAAAGAGCAGGGGAGGTAACATCAAGCGATTTACATTTGGGCATAAGTGAAGAATTTCTCCCCCAATCCATTGTGTGCAGTTTTTTAGTAGCATGTTATGGCTATCTCTTCTTTTAATTGGATTCAGTGTTCAGTATGCCAACAAAGGTGGGAGAGTCCTTTGTAAAATTCACTTCATTTGCTGAGATCAGCGATGTGAAGCCACCTTCACGTCTAATGCTTCAGCAGCTCACTGTTTTACTATGTGGAGGTTAATTGAAATCATAATGAGTTAAAATGTTTCCACCTGACCGAATATTTTCTAGTATCCCTGGCCTAATTAATGTGTCACATATAGGACAATGAATTCGTTTCATATAGGACAAGAAGGTACAACAGCAACATATGAGGAAGAACTGGAGTAACTATAGAGATCTGACTTTATTCAGAGGCTGAGCTGAACAAACAAACTCACGCCCTGTCTGTTGCTTTAAACTTCACTGGCTTGTTGAAAGTGAATATTTAAGTTGGAAATTTTTACTGAGAGACACTGTGCAAATTGCTGAGAACAAAATGATGCAACGGCAGTCATCATCCACCCACTGAGGACTGGATTCAAAAATCCCACCAAAAACTTAAAGGATGTTCCAGTGTCCCCTTTTTTGAGCAGCATAAGGAGAGTGACAAACAAATACAAAGTGGTGGATTTTGACATGTTGACAAAGCCTAAAAATACAGAAAGTTCAACTGAGCATTGCACTGATCATAACAACAGACACACACGATTCAAACTTCTACAGAGGGACCTCTACAGCAGCTGGCCAAGCTCCAGCAGTCAGCAAACCTTCACAACTGTCAACTGGCCTTATGGGATTCTGATCAAAGGAATCAAGTGGGGTTTGCTTGTAAGTTTTTAGTTATTTCTACTCCCTCTGCGTTCTGTAGCAAATACTAATTTGTGGCCTCTGAAATTTACTGTGTAGTGGTTTGATCGCACTGCATCTTTTGTGTCAATTTTAGGGAAAACTACAATGGAGAGGTATCCCTCTAAACTTCTATCAGAAAACAACCAGGTGTTAAATATAAACATAGATCAGAGGTGTGCTAGAACAGGTAACGTTTCATAATTTTCTGAGATTAATAGGGATTGAAACGTTTTATAACTTTTTTTTTTTCTTTTGCTTTGGCGACAGTTGTGAGGTTTCCTTCAGGCTTTGCTAAGCTTCATACACCTTTCATGCAATACAGTTACAGTACTGTTAATGCTGGTAAAATATGTCGTTTTTAGATGTCTCAGCGAGTCAGGAAAATGTTATTGAGTGTAGAAAATAGAACGGTCTTCTATAGAAAGCACATTCTCTTGTTGAATTTTTGTCCTGCTAATTTCAATAATATTCATGAGAATTACTCAACTCTGATCAGTCCTTTAAAATTTTTACTCTCTGTATCCTATGGGCAGCGAATCCAAATTCAAGGCTTACTTTACCTACGCATCGTACCTATTCTCGCCACTATAAAAGCACTCATATTGCATGTCTACATGTGGAACCACATGGGAGGTTCTGTATTATTTCTATCAAAACTTAAACTTCTCTTGTGTAGCATCTGCAGAGCTTGGCATGTAATTTTATTCACATGATGTGCATGAACAAATGTTCACTGCAGCCATCTGTGGGCACCGTAGAGAGCCTGTAGGGCTCTGCACATACCGCTTACACTCACATATTGTCAACCAGCATGTCGCATGCGCTCACTGGATCTTATGCTCCTGAGTTGCATGCTTTGTGTTGCTGATTTTGATATTATCAACAACAAATTATAGTTTCAAAATGAATAATATACTGCAGAAAATTACTTCTTCCTTTTGCCTTATGTCGTAAGAATATGTTTTACTGAGTCTCATAGCAAGCACCTCCAAAGTGGACCTATGTGTGCTTGCAGGCATCTAGTGTTTTCATGTGTGTGTTTGCCAGTGATTAATGAATGTTGCTGGATGGCGTCAGCGGGCCATGACAGCTCGACTGCAAGGAAATCATTTCTTGGCCCTCTGCGGACTGCTGATTCAGAACTTGCAGGAATTTTGCTGATTGCTAAAATCACAACATGAGGGTTGTTGTTATAATAACCCCAATAACTGCGTCACAGCAGAAGGCATGGGGAGTCGCCATCGGAAAGAAAATAGAAGTGGCCATAAGCGATATTAGCTGTTTATTGGAGGAAATGCCAAGGTTGTTGGTTGAAGTGTGGTGACTTATTGTATAACGATAGGTAATTTCTGACGTCAGCAACATGGGTATGTGAGGAAATGGCTTATAGATTGCTTCAAAAAGAGACTGGACATTTGGACTGGACTTTTAAGAATTATCTCTGCAGCCCAAACTATATTGAAAGACTTCTAAATGTCAGCATTAATGGCCATTTGCATAAGGAGGAGAACGGTTAGCCTATCATGAATAATGAAATGTCAACAGAAGAGGCATGTCTTTCATATTCTGCATTACCATCAAGATGATGACTTTGAAATTCTTGGCGCTCTTGGATAAGCGAGATGAGAGATGAAAGAGGGAAAGAGAGGGAGAAAAAGAAAGAGGTGAAGAGAGATTGAGAGCCAGAGAGAAAGAAAATTAGAGATTAGCATGGAGACCAAGGATTACACGCAGACCCAGGTGTCTGTTATACAACATTATCCATTTCCCTCTTTTATAAAAAGTTCTCTGAGCATTGCTGGACAGTTAGTTGATTGGCTATTTTCTTCTTAACCATTTGGTGCGGAAACTCTCAGAGCACATCATGAGGTTTATCACACATTTTGACCTTTAGTCAGAGGCATCAAGTGCTCAGTTTGGAGGAGCAGTGTGGTTAGAAATGAAGGGAATTTTGGAAGGAGGAATGTGCTTCTGTACTCACAGTGGTATGCTGATTGGAAGCTCTTTTGTGCATTATAAAAGCACAGAATGTCATAGTTGACCAATAATGTTTAATGTATACTGTAAAACGGAGTGTTACTATGAGGTCCTTCACTATATACTATCTTGTTTGATTTATATAGGGCTCTTATATAAATAACTAAATATGTATGGCATTATTTTTGTGCCTCTATTCTGTAAAAACGTAAAAAAAAATTTGCAAGCGCAAATGTTGCATTTGAGGAGAAAATTATTTTGAGCGAAGAAAAGTTTAAGTTGAGCTAACAAAATTCATTGCTGCATGCAAGAAATGTATTTCAGTGTTTTTTATTATCCATATACACACACAATAACAGCCCCTCTTGCTCAGTTGTTGGCATTTGCTCTTGCTCAGATCTCTGCTCTGTGTGCTGACAGACATCTGTGGACCTGCTCTCAGCGTGTCGTTCGCGCTCACAACATCTTTGCTCCATGCGTGCTCAACTCTCTGTACACCATTATAAGTGTGCCACAAAACCAACCAATCACAGACTTGGATGTAAAAATTCTGATTGGCTGTT
>VUQG01029437.1:0-21016 GCA_015106755.1 Etia nguti | reverse complement strand
ATGTTTCCATCTGCGGTTCTAATTTCGTTTATTGTTCACTCGTACAGTAACGAGCGCTTTGAGTGCTCAGAAGAGTAGAAAAGCGCTATATAAGAACCAGTCCATTTACCATTTAACGCTTTTATGCGCCATGCCAAAAGTTTTCCTGCCTTTTCTCCATGGTCATAGTAGGTCTGTCTCAGTCTAAATAGTTCTGCCAAGGCTTTGTCAGTAGTTAATTTATCATATTTTGCTCTTAGTCTTAAGAGTTTTTGTTGTTTTTCTTTAGAGTCACTTAAATTTATCTCTAGTTCCGCTTCTTTTATTTGACCTTCAAGGTCCAACATCTCAGTATTATGTTTATTTGATTTGTTTTTTGTGTAACTAATCATCTGGCCACGTATAAATACCTTAAAGGCTTCCCATCTAACCGAGGCTGTAGTTTCGGATTTATTAAAGTAGAAAAAGTCATCAATATTTTTCCGTACATATTCCAAGAATTTGGGGTCATGCACCCAGTGTGGTTTTAAACGCCAAATAGATTTACGTCTAAAAGCCGTTGTAGCTGAAAAGTTAAGCGTGGTTAATGAGTGGTCAGATAAAAACACACTTTTGTATGAGCAATTGTTAATTCTGGGGACAAGAGAGTTCGGAATAAGAAAATAGTCTATGCGACTGTGGTTATTGTGACTGGCTGAATGACAGGAGTATTCTCTCCCTGTTGGATTTTCTAGTCTCCATACATCTTTTACATTTAGTTCAGACATAAAATGTTGTATAACTTGTCTACATTTTGGACGGGAAGAGTCTAAATCTGATGATCTGTCAAGCTTCTAAGGTACAGTTAAAGTCTCCCCCAACAATTATATCACCGTGAAGAGCTGCAATAGAGAGGAATAGGTTGTTGTAAAAGCTGGGGTCATCAATATTAGGGCCATATAAATTAACTAAAATTAAGTCTTGGTTCATCACCGAGCACTGTATAATGACAAATCTCCCTGCGGGGTCTAAGATGGGTTTTTTTTATACACATGGGCAATGATTTATGAATGAGTGTTGCCACTCCCCTAGCATGGGTTGAGAAGTGGCTAGAAAAAACCTGACCTGGCCATCTCCTCCTTATCTGAGTAATTTCACTCGTGAGTAAGTGTGTTTCTTGAATAAAGACCATCTTTGGGTGATATTGTTTGAGTCTATTCATTACTCTTTTCAGTTTAATAAATTTCCTAAGGCCTCTTGCATTCCAGGATATTAGTACAAGATTTGAGTGACTACTCATTCAGTTTGTGCCCTTAGTAACTTGAACCTGACTACATCTTGTCTCACCTGTCGGAACTTGCAAATTATTATTTCAAGAGCACTGCACTTTAAAAACGATGAACTTATGAACAAAAAACACAACCCCGGGACCCCCAACCTGTGGAAATCTCAGAACATTCCCTCCCATACTCGTTACAGTTTGGTTATGCAACAGATCCTTTAAAAGGAGCTGAAAAAATGTCCTATTGTTAATTAGAAGCTTCAAACTTAACTCCAACTATATTAACTGAAAGTAGTGGCCAAATAATGTTTACAGGAATGAATGTAGTTAAACATAAAATGTCTGGGCCACCTATATCATACCTGTACACCTACGGCGACTGTGTATTATTTGGTCCGAACTGAAATTGTTCATCAGGATTGCACATTGATGTTATAACTTCTTGCAGTTGAGCAATGAAGTGTGTTTTCAGCGACTGAATTGCGGCCAGAACACTAGTCCTCGTCTGTTGGGCGCTAGCGCTAGCTTCTTCCATCTTCTCTGTTCCAAATTCGTTGCTAACATCGTCGTCTGATCCATCCTTTTCGGCTGTTTTAGGTTTAGCTCTATGTTTAATCGGCATCCTGACTGGCTGGGACGGGGCAGAAGCTTGGGTCAGAGCAGGTGCCAATAAAAGGATGGCTTTAGCTGCGGCGTAGGTGCACTTAGAGGATGTAAATGTCGGAGCTCAAAGTTTTGCTGCTGTTGAGGTAGACGCCATAACTGGAAGCCCAGTACTGAGACTTTTAATTAAAGACAATAGATGACGATTATTTATTCCTTTAGATTTCAGAAAGACATATTTAATTTAGATTTGTTTTCAGGCAAAAACAAATTCCAAGACCTGCACTGTCAAAAACACCTTTAAAGTGGATATGAAACGGTTCATGTATACTAGCTAAGTCTAATCTTATTCTCCAGACAATCATTTCACTTTTGTACTGTTTTTAACATCTTAGCTACTTATTTTTGTTTACCAACCTTCAAATTCTGCCCACATGACACTGACATGTCTTCATACACTCCTGCCACTTCCGGAATTTGGAAACCAATGACTAACTTTTATTTCTGATGGTAATGACTCCACAAGTGAACAATTTGGTGTGCTTCACTCAGCTAAGACACTTCAGCAGAAGCGACTTGTAAGTACAGAAGTACAGAAAAAGAGCAGATTGTGAGGCAGCGGCTCATTCCTTCTTCATCCTCAAAGCAGTTAACCTAGGGGACCTGAATGCTCTGGGTCAGCAGCCACCCTGGCTTGGTTCTGTCAGATGAGCATTCTGTTAAAAGAAGTTTTTCCCTCTCCAGTCTTGCCAAGTGTTGCCCAAGGAGAAAATTGTTAGGTTTCTCCACATGACCTAGTAAGGTGTCAGGCTTTTATGTTACTTGGACTTGTGCAGCTTGAGCTCATTACTGATGATCCACCTTTTTCCATGGACCTCAAGTCCCTATTTCAGTGGATCTTTAAGCACATGTGTTGCACAACATCTTTCACTTCAGTCAGGAACAAAATTAAGTTAATTGTTGCATTCAACAAAGCAAACCCTACATGAGAGACTGATTAGCAGGAGCAATGGAGAAATCCTGATTTTTAATTTCTAACATCCTTCATTCAACAGCCGTAACATCTAAATGATTACTTCTTTCGAAATCCACATGTACTGCCATTTTTAACCCTGACTTTCTATTAAAATATTATATTACCCTTTACAGATGGGATTTACTGTTGGTCTTCAACCTCCCTTCATCTTGACCTTACAGGTACTTTTACAGCACAGCCAAGAGACACGAGGGGTGAGGAGGAGATGCACAGAAACAAAGCAACAGCCGAGGTGAAGGAGAGGAACACAAAGTATAAAGGGAGGAAGAGAGGGGCTGTAAGAGTCAGCAAGAGATGGGGAGGATGGTTAAGTGCCCTCGGGGGAGTAGACTGTGGTTAAGGATTATTAAATGGGATCAATATCTAACAAGGCCTTTGCGTGCACAAACACACACGCACACAACCTCCCTCGCTTTTTTCCTTATCAATTCCTCAGTCGCCTGCCTTCCCTTTCTTCCCAACCCTTCACACGTTCTCGGCACATCTTAGCCTTTTCAGGAACAGTCATCGTCTTTTATAAAATGTTTATCAAATCCTTTCCCCTCCAACACTGTCATCTTGTTTTTGCAGCAGCTCTTCATTTTCCATTTCCAATTTTCAGGGTTTTTTTTATTCAGTGATTCTTTGCACCAACTTCCAATTTCCAGCGTCTTGTTTTTATTACTCGATCATTTGCAACTGATGCTTTTAACAAAGCATGACTGATGTGGGGTTCATGGTGAGGGGGAAAGCCTTTTTCTTAGGATTGCAAAAGACTCCAGTGAATAATTAACATTTTGAAGTGATGTGCATTAAATAAACTCACTAAACAGTTTGTGATGTGGTTACACCCAGACAGGGAATTATACTTTTACAAAAGGAGATGCTACAGACTGGGCCTGTTTCAGTTAGTTGCAAAACTTTGCTGTTCCCCAACAATGAAGGCAAATGAGGAATTAGAGGCCTCGAGTTTAAAATGCTGGCCATTGCCATCTACATTTTCTGGGGGCCAGAAGCAACCATTTATGAACAAGAGGATGGTGTGATCCGCTTGGCAGCTTCTAATCATGCCAGTAAGCTTAAGTAGAAGGTGCATCCAGCGATTACATGAGTGAAATGCCTAGACACAGATGGCTGACAGTGTTATTGTTTTAGGAAGACATCAAAACAACAGAAGCAAACAACTTTTTGTATGGTTATATAAATTTAGTACAATTAATCACACAAACAGCCAATTCATTCATCAGATATTTTTATTAAAAGGCCACACACCACAAACATGGTTTTGAGGTCCAGTTTTTTCAAATTAACTGAGGTGACACCTAACAGACAGCCATTTCATATAGCTACCT
Source organism: Etia nguti (assembly GCA_015106755.1). Classification (NCBI taxonomy): domain Eukaryota; kingdom Metazoa; phylum Chordata; class Actinopteri; order Cichliformes; family Cichlidae; genus Etia; species Etia nguti. Next base: position 16,806 of record VUQG01029437.1, on the reverse strand, counting down.
GTGTTGGCAGCAACTTTTCACTCAAGGTAACAGCTAACTTTGGGACTTCTAGGGAACCCTAGCTGGCCTACCCTGGCCCTAACCAAAACTGGAATTCATACCAGAGTTATTTTTACTATAAAGTTGGGCATTTCAAATGGGAGTCTATGGTAATGAGACTCACTTTGGGAGTTCACATCAAGGGGCCATTTGAGGAACTGCAGCATTTGCTGTTTGTAACTTTGTTGGTAACATTTTATAAGTCAGGTTGCTTGTTATAGCTTCATAAAGCCAATACAATGGCCCATGGAAATTTAGTTAAAAATAAATAAGTCAGTTCTGTTTCTTATCATTATGAAATCTAATATGAGCAGAAATTTACAGATACAATTTCAAATAAACCCTGAAAGCTCCAAAACAGCTTTATTGTTTCCATTATCACAAATGAGCTTAAACAGTTTATCAGAGTGAAAATGTTCTTTTACTTACAGCACGGTACAAGTTACAGAGGTGAAATATGGACTTTGAGTAGATTACATAAAATCCAATAGTAGTATAAAAGTCCATATTTCACCTCTGTAACTTGTACCATGCTGTAAGTCAAAGAAAACTATTATTATTACTATTACTATTACTATTATTATCATTATCATCATCATCATCATCATCTATAATTTAAGTTTAGTGCATCCCACAGACGACAGGTGAGGTATCCATCAATTGTAATTATAAGCTTCCTCGTATCCATCACGGACAACACATATGCCTGTTAAACCAGTTTAAATGAAAAGCCCAGTGTCCACACCTCTCTGTGACCCAAATCCTCCCTTTCTCTCCTCTGTCTAAAGCCCTTTACTCCTGTCTCTCCCCTTCCCATTGCTGCAGCTTTTTATCCCGAGAGGACATGTTGTCGAAAACTTGGCCTGTACCGCCGCCATTGTTACCCCGAGCTCCCACCTCCTCAAAAACTGGGATGGCAGCGAGAAAAAGAAGAGAGAGTGGGCGAAAGTGACTGGAATCTCTGCGGCAGAGAGATAGGAGGTGACTAACAAAAGGAGGGAGTGCAGCTGTGTGGACGGACGAATGAATGATAGACAGGGAGAGGAGAGAGAAACTGGAAATGGGAGCCAAGAATGCTGCTGTGGGATGATAGCACCAGGAGAAAGGGATGGGAGGAGGAGGTGAGTGAGGATAAGAGCAGAAGGAATGCTGGACTTGTTGCCTGCCAGTGACTACACACTGGAAAAAGAGGAAGAGAAGGCCGGAGAGTGAAGGGAACAAGCACAAGAATCATCACATAATAAGTTAATAGACTACAGAAATAAGAATATGCAAGCTCATGTATACTTTAGCTTTGCAACGCCGCCACAAAGAGGGGGCCAAGGAAGTATAAGTGTAGTTTTTGTGGTCTTTAATGGTTTTATATACCAGTTTTTTAGTCTTTTTACTTTTGCATCAATAGATTGCCAAAATATCAGAGCTGTCTTGTATCTCAAACATTAAAAAACAAAACAAAACTTACCATTAGCTAAATGGCTGCTATTTACTACAGAGACTTTGTATCTTTTTTAAACTATTAAAAAAGTGACTGTTCTGCCCAAAGCTGGAAAATAAAAACTGTAATTGAGAGTCAGATCAGATGAAATTCTTCTGTAGCTTTCCATTTTGGACTTTTTGTGTGCCATAAATGTATATGCCAACATCATACTGTCTTTAGAGTTCTTTAAATTACCTCTCTTTTTTTGGTTTTTAAGTGTTTTGAAGTTCAAAGGCATGATTTTCTCTATGCACCACAACATGCATCATTTCCTGTTTGGTAAGACTAGACTTCTATGTTTCCCACTTTATCATTTGATTAGGTTAGTTTGGGCTCTCTCAGTTCTGCTTTCCATCTCTGTATGTGTGATCTTGGACTCTAAATGAGCATGCTTGCATAATTTAGAGTTCCCTTGTTAATCCTACAGTAATACTGTGTGCAGCCCCTCAGTTCATCCACTTAAATGAACCCCCTCCCTTTAAGCCAACTTTTTCTGATTGGGTAGCCCTGATACACCTGCCTGATATGCCATTTCAAGGTATCCCCTCCCCATGTCATGACACAATCCAAAAGCGACTTTTTATACTAACAATGTGCCTTATGTTAAACAGAAATTCTGATTGGCCACTCTCAGTATCTCGGCTAAATCGTGTCTGTCTTCTAGATACTTCCACTGTGGGACACCTAAGCTGAAACTCTGAAATCCTACACTTGCTGGCTTTAAGCACAAATCTGAAATTGCATGTGCAGCATGCTGGTTTGCTTGGGTGCCAATATTCAAATGGAGAGCTGTGTAATTCTCTGATCAGTCACACTTGGTTCTGCAAACTCTACCTTAATAGCTTGTGGCCCACCCTTAGGCCACAGTCATTTAGTGGGAGACAGAAAAAAACCCTCAATTCTTAAAAAACAAAAAAATTGAGTTGTGGGAGTGGATCTACACAGAAGGTGCAGAAGCAACAGAGGAGATGACATTGAATAATTAAAACAGTTAACAAAAGCATGAAAGGTAATCCAAGCTAGGGGAGGGACGGTTAAAATATAGGATAGGAAGAGAGTGGAATGGAAATTGGCAATGCGTGGGTGAAGAAAAGAGACAGCAGACATATAGTGAAGTGTTTGGAAGAATAGCCAGTGGAAAAAAAAAGTGTTAAGCTCTGTGAAAAAAGATGTGTTTTCTAGAATAGTGAGGGGAATTAGACACCGTGTGTGTGAGCGTATGTGAGAGCGAGAGAGTAGAGGGGACAACAGAGGAGCGAGATGAGAGGGAGAGGCACTTCAGGGGGTGTATGGATTGCGCATGCATTTACAAAGCTGCATGTCAGAGATAGCACCACAAAAGAAGGCCCAGCAGATTCAAATTAATATAATTATCAAGTCGGTTATTAATACAAAAGCTTCTATAGCATAGGGCGGATTAGCGCACAGGTCACTGATGCACTGTGCTGAGGGAAACACATGTGTGCGCTCACACAAACACTAAGATGTCAATCAAGCAAAGACAGAAACCCCCACTACATCACTTTAACCTGTTAATACTCAGCCCAATAATAATAAAAAAATATAATAATAATTTTAAAAAAAATAATAATAATAATAATAATAACTAATAATAATTTATAATAACCATCATCATCAGCTTGGAAAAGCACAATGAGTTGTCATGCATTTCATTATCCACACACACATTACCAAAAGAGCTTGATAAAGTAGCGACAGGGCAATCTGTCATGGCTGGCTGGCTGGTCACATGAGGTTAATAGATTCCCCTTTATCTCCCATCCCCTCAGACTACATCGCCATCATCAGCAGCCCCTCTTACCATAGTGGCATATCATCAGCGATAATCTCAAAACAGACAAAAAAACAAAAAACAAAATGCAGCCGCTCGATTAACGATGACCTGGAAACCAGTTGGACAGCTTTTCCATCCAAATAGGCTTCATTTTCTTTGCAGTGCTAATAGCTGCAAAGGACAAAATGTGCTCTTAAAAAAGTACATCTGCAAAGTCAATCTTTCAGTGAAAGCCTTCCCACTTTTTTTATATTCTGAAATATTTTATAATGATGTGGCATTGCTAAACTACAATAACTGAATCCATCAAACTTTAAAAGTCCATTCTGATTTATACTTAAAATAAAAATCTAACTCAGTTACTCTCTCTGCCTGGAAGTGACTGATCACACCGCTAGGAAATTGCGGTGGAAAAAAAGAAAAAAAAAAAAAAATCTGTGAGACCTCCACCTACAGCTCATAACAGAAAAGTTCAGCTAGCTGAAGCAAATCATACATTAGTTCATGTTAAAACCGAGCCTGAACTGTCTGAAGCCATCAGCGCCACGGTGAATGATCTTATCCCTCGTTATAATGACCACCCGCTGACGATCGCTCACACCTAAGACAACAGAGATGCTGCAAGACCAGCACACACGCAGACTCAGGTAGGCAGTCATCAAGAAGCATTTTCAACAGCCCTTCTCCCACCTCCCTAACATTTACTTTTAAATACTCACAATCTTAACTGCTTTGCTTTTAAAAGCTATGATGGAGAGCTACAATTTGCAGAGGGTAGCAATTTAGAAAAAGAGCCTTGTGTAAAGGTTGGTTTGTCAATCGAAATCTTTCAAAGAAGAGCTGCAGTTTGTAGAGAGAGCGTGACTGCCACACTTTGGACAACTCGTGGAACAGCAGGCAGAGGGTGTTCTGTTTTTGCTTTTATGGACAAACATTGGAGAACTTAAAAGAAAAGTAACCTGGCCATATTAGTGCCAATTTCATCTGCTGCCAAACGTCATCGTTTGTCTCCCTGGTAGCATAGAGTAATCAGTTTCAGCCCACCTTTATTGTATCTATTGTCCATAAACAATGAGTGATCTAAATAACGTCTAAACAGAGCTACAATTAATTCTTGCAACTATTTATGAGTTTTCCTTAAATGGACATTTTTTAGTTTTAATTACTGCATCTGAACCTGAAAAAGTCCTTAATAAAAAAAAAAAAAACTTGAATTATTATTTATTTTATTGCATATTTGGTGTTTCATGTTAACATTATAAAAAGGGTTGACTATTTAAACAGTCAATTATCCCCACAAAATTTATGTGTGTAATCATGTATCATTACACAGACAGCTACTGCTTGCTGTGTTGTCGGTTCTTGATGTGAAATTGTTGTGTTTATATACAAGTTTTAAATCTTTATCTCACTTTTTTAAAGTAATACGTGGAAGTTATTTAATCTGTCGTTTTTAAACCCATAAACTCCATCCATACAAACCCTCTGTGTAATAATGTGTATGTGTTAGTCCCTGTAGGGAAATTACTCCTCTGCATTTAACCCATTCACCCAGTGAAGCAGTGGGGAGCCACCAATGCAGCGCCCGGGGAGCAGTGTGTAGGGATGGTACCTTGCTCAGGGGTACCTCAGAATAGCCGTTCAGTGGAGTCGAACCCCCGACCTTCCGATCATGGGGCAACCACTCTACCTACTGAGCTATCCCTGCCCCTATCCCTCTGCTATCCCTCCCCTATCCCAAAGTGACCTCCAGCAATAATCAGATACACCTGTTCAACTGCTTGATAAGGCAGATATTACATGCCTGTGCGTTTAGCCATGTGGACATGATCAAGATGGCCTGCTGATGTTCAAACCAAGCATCAGAATAGAGAAGAAAGGTGATTAAGAGACTTAATAGGGCACAGTTGTTGGTGGCAGTGGCATGAGTCTCAATTTCTGCTACAACAGTCAGACAGCTGTTTCAGAATTTAGCATAAAACCACAAGAAAGCATGAATCCATCCTGCATTGCATCAGTAGTTAAGATTGGTAGTGATGGTCAAATGATGAGGGGGATATTTTCTTTGCACTTTTTTTGCCCTTCAGTACCCACTGAGAATTATTTAAACACCATAAGCTAACCAAGTATTGGTTTTGATCATGTCCATCCCTTTATGACCACAGTACACTGATCTTCTAAAACGGTTCTCAAGCAGGTTTCTTGGACATGACAATTAGTTCACTGTACTCAGATTGCCTCCATAGTCACCAGATCTCAACCCAGTAGAACACCTTTGGAATCTGATACAATGGGAGACTGGCATCATAGATGTGAAATGCTATTATGTCAATATAAACCAAAATCTCTGAGGAATATATCCCCCACCTTGTTTAGTTTATGCGAAGAATATTAAGACAGTTCTCAGGGCAAAAGTGGGTTCAAATCGGTACTAGCAAGTTGTACCTAATAAAATGTCAGATGAGAGCATTTGTCAATGCTCAAGGTGCTTATGGTATTGCTGTTCTGGGATGAATGTTTCATCACAAATTAGTCAGTGTGCTCTAAATCTCAAGGTGGCAAATACTCTTTAGTCAAAGCCACAGGTGTCTCAGAGATATACACAAGGTCTCCTTTAGCATCATGTGACATATATGTCATCATATTTTAACCAAAGCCACAATGTTTTAATAAACTTTAATATGCAGTTTTGAGCCTAAATCAAGCTGGACAGCTAGTATGAGTAAAAAAAAAAATTTTTTTTTAAATCAAATTCTAGTCTGACATCCCTGAGATCCAACATTACATTAACCATCCAAATGAGGTCTCTAGATGCGCTGAGCTCTATTGACCATCTACAAAGTTTAATAAACTCCTGTACCTTCATAATAACCATCCAGATCATGTTCATAGATTAAAAAACTATTTTTAACCAATTACTAGACTTTAATTTTTCTTCAACTATTAACTCAAATTTAATCAACTAAAAATTCATAAATTATCAACAAAGTGTTATCAAGTGTTATTGAATTATTGAAGCAAATATATCTCAGTTCAGGACAATTTGGTTACCCAGACAAAAAACAAGTGTAATTGACTTTCACTTGACATGAATAATTGCTCGTGAGGATTTTTGGTATCTTGATAACAATCAGTCTGTTTTGTTTTTAAACCATGAAATGAAGACATAGTTATTGTAGTTACATCAAAAATTCTGGGGGTAGTTTTCACCAAGTACACACTCTGAATCGGTGTATGAGACCTGCATTCATAATAGATGGCAGTTTTTTTCCTCATTTCTGGAACCATTTGCACTTGAAAAATAGATGTTACTTGAATTCTTGCAGTGTGATAAATATGGGTCTTCCAGCAATTTCCTTGCAGAAATTCAATAAAGTTTTATGATGCACTTCAGGTATTGTTGGTAATATTTTTCAAGGAGTGAGCCAGCTTAATGTAGCAGAAATAGCAGTGAAGGTTTAAAATAAATGGGGTTTTTTTTCTGCAAGCGGGAGATGATGTACAAGGCAGCTCACTACTTACAAGCAGGTAATGCCTATAAGCTCCTGTTTGCACCATGAGAAAATGAAAGCTGAATCTTAAAATGGACTGTTCAGTGTCCCCTGCCACTACGGGCACACTTATTAGCTGATGGTAGCAACTGGAGAGCAAATTAATGCAGTCTTAAGAGTTTGCATAAAACATTGGTCTGGTGACTCACTCCCTCACCCCACATCACAGATTGCACAGACTATTGCATAAATTGTGGAAAGTACAAACAGTGAATTCCAGCTATCTCCTTATAGGCAAAAGACTACAACATGAAAAAAAAAACCCCTACCTCTTACAATAAGATGAGAAAAGCCAACATGCCAAAGTATGCAACTGATTTAAAGTTAAAGTTAACAACCATCCTTTTCCATGTTTTCCACAATTAAACATATTTAAAGTCAAAAATCTCAAAGTCAGATACCTGAACTACACAAGGAGGAACAGAAATACCAGTGGTTCTTGGAAATGATTTGACATTAACCTCAATAAACCAAATGATCCTAAGCAAACTAAGGAAAATAAGGGAAGTGATTTACCAGGCATGAAACCAGTTGTACGAAACTTTACACCACGTGTGCCGACGTCTTGTGTCCTTCCTTGTTGGACAGATTGCATGGTTCTGCAAATAAGTTGATGATTCACTTTCTGTCTCACTCATCTGTTCCTTTTACTGTCTTTTAACAGGAATCTTTTGCATTTCCTTAGTACAGTGAAAAAATAAGTCATATGACCAGGTTTCTAAGAACCAGTGCAAACAAGTGCATCACTTACTGTAGTGATAACCGTCGTTCCTCGTACAAGGCTAGGTTAGAAGTAACCAACATTTTGGTTTGAACACACCTGACAGCCCTGTGGGACCAACTCATACAAACTTAATGGTTTTAATTGTTATTTATTCATTTTATAACATCATGGAGTTTTTTTTGTACATCAGTCATTTTGTATTGAATAACTGATTTTCATTTAGCTAATGGTTTGAAAAGTTTAACAGCTAACTTTTTCAGTTTATTGAAAAGATTTTTTTAAATGACCTTTTTAAACAGAGTTATGGCTTGCGCTAACTGTTTATGAAGTGTTTGTCAATTAAGCAAACAAATTCAACAATTTACTTACATTTAATTATTTTGAGGATTTATTCTTCACTTTTAGTTTTGGTAATTAACATCGGTAACGCCGTTGGCCACTTACACAGGTTACGTCACGGGTTCTAAGATTCACCGCAGTAGTCTACAGACTTTACACTGTAATGAAGCGGCGGGAATGAGAATTGGCACATCTGAGAGTAAAAACTATGGTTCCCAGCTGGAAAAGGGTGGAGTTAAAACTGTAGGTCGGGTACAAGTTAGTCAAGTCTCTACAAGTCAATGTAGAATTGCCACTCTTCCACATCAAAAGGAGTCAGTTCAGGTAGCTCAGGCATTGGACCAGGACACCTCCTGGGTTCCTCTTGAGGGAAGTGTTTAAGACATGTCCAACTGAGGTCCCCCAGGTGGGTCCTCCCAGTTGGTCATGCCCGAAGAAGACCCAGGACACGTGGAAGAGTTTACAGTTTCAGTGTAACTTCAGATGAGCTGCAGGAGTAGGCTGGGGAGAGGGAGGTCTGGGCTATCTCCTTATACTGTTGCCCCCACAACCCAGAAACAGTTGAGCAGTAAGTAAGAAGCTAGTATTCAGTCTTCATTCAGTGTACAATCATTCTGTATTCCTACTGTGTACACATACACGTTTAGATCCAAGAATATGTCACCACCCAGATACATGCGTTCATACCCGATGAGTCATGTGAGAATGAACTTTCGCTAGTGATAAACACAAGTCTACCTTTGTTAGAATACAACACACAATATGTGTGCATTTAGATAGCTACATCAGATGAAAAAGATATATGAACATTTGTGATTCTAGAAAAACACATTCAACAGCGGAAATGTAAAGAAAGTGTGTTAAGAAACTTCTTATCACCAAGGATATGTGTATGGTAGGCAGATACAGGGAGAGCGCTGCAGCAGGGTAAATGATGGCAGTATTGATCTCCAATGCTCTTTTATAGCCCTGTCATGTCAGTTTAGCACCTTGGCAACATTCGCTTTAGAGTTGCATTCAATTCTGAACTCTGACTTTCAGCAAAAGGCAGATAGAACGAGACATTTAGAGTGAGGGAGAGGGAGGACAGCTAACCAGAGAAAAGCAAGTGGCTATTGCTACATTAAGAACTTTTTGTCTCTAACCTTAAGTATGAAATGAAAACATTTCATACTTAACAACATACCTGGATCTAATGATGCTTTTACTTTTATAAAAAATTATGCATGAGCCTCATTATATAGTAACATCAGTCACTAGAGCAAATATACTGAACAACATATAAAACATCTGAGAATCCCAAATGTGTTTCCATTACAATCGTTGGCTTGATTAACTGACACCTGGTATTGATAACATCTCACTGGAAAGAATGGTTTTGAAATCGGCCTCCTCTGATGCTCCAATTCTGCGTGGTGAAGCAGAAAATGAACCCTGTCTGCATTATCTGACACCTTATGAGTATTGGATTTCATCGCTGAAGGGAAAATGTGCTGTGTCCACTACTACAGGACTGCATTTGAACTCAAAGATTTCAGCAATATGAACGGCTCTATGAACACTGGGCTGTTACACTTAGGGATGAGTACTGAGGCACTGTGTGAAACTGGTAAAAACACCATACTTGTTAGTACCATAGTATTGCTGCTGTTGGTATTCATGCAACCTTAATTCGTTCTTATACAAAGCCACCACGGTCAAGAACAAATATAAAGTCGCTGTGTGTTTACAGCTCTCTGATCATTGCTGATCCAATATTTTAAGACAACAGAGCTACACACTGAATGCACTGAATGAGAGGTTCCTCTACCAGAGCCTTGATGGGATTTACTAAACTAAAAATGCAGTATCTCTGGTTGCAAAAATACTTCTAAGTCCTATAGATGTTTATGGGAGCACTTTCCTGAACAGTTTATGGGTTCAGTCGCTCATTTCGAATCGCACTAGATAAAACATTAAGTGTGTTTTGTTTCGGTCAGATTATTCAGAACTTGCGACTGGCATGTTGTTAGAAAGTGAACATGTCGTTTTAAGATGGCGATGGTGTTAACACCCATATGGAGGCTACAAAATGGGACTTCACAAACAATTTCCTAACATCACCAACATTCTTTATACTGTTTGTGGTTACTAGGACAGAGTTGGCTTTGGTTTAAAACACGTCTTTAAATGTTCCTAACTGATCACAAATACCTGCCACAGATTCTCAGTCATTACATGCAGGGAACAAGAAAAAACACTGTCACATGTTTACTTGTAAAGCATTTTAATGGTAGCTAGAGTGGTTCTTGTATAGTTGTTTTCTACTCTACTTGAAAACTCAAAGCACTATATACTAAAAACCTCAGTCACCCATTCACAGAGGCTATTTTTTTCTATGCCAGAGCTTTCTATCCAACATTCACACTTCAATGAATGTATCAGAGAGCAACTCAGGCTTCAGTACATGGTATCAAGGATACTTTGACATGCAGACTGGAGCGGCAAGGGATCAAACCACAAACCTTCCAATTATTAGCTCCTCCTGAGCTACAGCCAGCCCAAGTTCAATCAAAACCTTCATGGATAAAAGCCAACCGGATTCTTTGAGCACTCGACGTAAACAACCTTAAACATGTAGAACTATCGTTTCACCTGCTTCCATCCAACACAGTCCAAGTGGATATGAATTGTGTGTCTCATGAAGGCAGCTATAGCCTGATCTGCAACTTGGAACTATAAATGTCCGCCACCACTTTTCTCTAATAGTAACACTGTTATGCAGAGTGCATGTTTAAAGGGCGGGTAGACTGACTGTGGCCTCACGGGGTCCATAGCAAGTTAGAATAATTGGAGTTTGCCTGTTTCAGTGTGAGCTGCCATGACAATTCCAGAAAATTCATTTTGTTGTAATAAACTACATGTTCACTGGCACTACAGGAACATTACCAAACAACCTCATATCTCCTTAGAACAGGTCGAGATTCCATTCAAAAGTAATAATTTCACACCAACATACAGCCAGTGTTATTGATAAGCAGTATCGGTAAATATATCTGAGAACAGTGAATCAATACCCATCCTTAGTCTAACTTCTTTTTTCGTTTGTTTGCATGTGTTAATGATACAATGAGTGCATTACAGCAGGTGAAAACATTTTCTTTTGTTACTGACCGATCGCAGGTGCAGGCGACCAGCACACTGAGCATGATGTAGACGATGAAGGTGAAGATTACGGCTGTGATGGTGCCCCGGGGAATGGAGTAGCTGGGATTCTTCAGGTCACCTGATGGGTAATGCAGGTTATATAGTGTATGTTTTGACACAGATAACCAAGCGGCACATACACAACATTTGTTCACTTACCTGACATGTTGGAGCCGGCCATGATCCCCGTGCAGCCATTGAACATGACGGCGAACACGGTGGCGAAGGTCATCGTGGTTTGCGTTGTGTAATCTACAGTGTAATCAGCTGCAGAAAGACATATGAACAGATACAGCACTGGAGTCAATGCTTTTATCGACACCACCACTCTTCAAAGAAAACTTCAATCTGCTGCACCTGCCTACCCATCCAACTTCATCATGTTTTTGAGCATTAGAGAAAGCAATCCTTTGTAAACCTTCTCTGCTGTTTACACAGAGCCATGAAATCTATCACATGATTTATTTGGGAAAGTTCAATTTTGCAGCTCCAATCTGTGAGACATCCATTATCTGTCTTCTCTATTTGTGTCAAACAAAACAACTGGGAGTACACATCCTATCTAAGAACAAAACAGACTTGTGATCACCATCCAGTGATATAAAAGTTCAGTGCCTATGGTTTCCTGCCCTTTGGTCTGTATAATCTCAGTGAGAGCGGATATCACTTATTTGGTCTGTGCTCGATGTGAGCACGGACCTGTTGCTCAAAACGTCTGTCTGCAAGGGGCAGCCAATTAGTTAGAAATGTAGCAGCTATTACACAGCAAGCACATGTAAAAAACAACACAAAATTCCACATTTTTTGGATGCAAATTTGTCATGTAAGGGATATACACACCGAAAGCATTCATTCTCAAAAAATGAACCATGAAAAAAAATGAAGTTGACATCAAGCAATGACGTCAAGCTCGGTTCGAAAAACTAAACACTGCAAATTCATCCAGCAACATCATGCAGTCGGTGTGAATGGCTGCATTAATAGGCGAGTCCCAAAAATATTTCTAATGCACAAATTATTTGCACAGATTTAACATGTTTAGTGTGTAAAGGTCTTAAGCAGAAAGGAGGCAAAACGCCTTGCTTTTTTATGAAGTTTTATGAAGTTGATCAACTGAGCTGCTGAACCAAGGCCCAGGATAAGAATCTTAAACTGTTGCAAAGCCACTCTAGTAGACTTCATAAATAAAACCTCTAAAGCTCAGTACTGGCTTAATTATGATGTTAAACCAAAAAAGATTGAAGTTGTCACTGATGGAATAAAAGTCAAACATTTTGCTGCAGAACACCAGGACTTATATAAAAGCCCCTTCTCTCTGGATGGTTGTCAATGTTCACAATGTTCAGTCAAATCCCAGCACAACCTTTTTATTTTACAAGCATTTGTGTGTGTGTGTGTTCATATTGAAAACAGGGATTATCCATAGATGTGTGTGTAATAGCTGTCACGTGTGCATGCCTGAGTTAGAGCAGTTAGCTCACAAATCATGTGCTTTACAGTAAGGCAGTGCAAACACAGAGGAGCGCTTGGTTTGGCTTCTGCGAATACTAAAATCCTGAAAACATGTACAACCTCTAATTACAAAGCTTCCCTTCTCAGTCAGCAGTAAAAAAGGAAAAAAAAAAAAAAAAAGATTATGTGCTTTTAGGAAAGCAGCCGCTGTCAGAAAAATGACACCATTTTCTCCACGACAGCGACTTCCACTGGTTGGTGTTTACAGCTTCACATGTGCGGCTGAGATTGCAGGGAATAGAGTCAAATCCTTTGCTCAGTCCAAAGGTAACAAAACCTGCTACTACCAGCATGTCTGAAGCTCACTTATAAACATACTGCATTCCATTTTCTGAGATTTTGGAATCAAGAAAAAAAAAAAAGAAAAAAAAATCACTTAAGCCAAATACACAGTGGAAGCAATTTGCTGATTATGCATCGCGTTGAAGCTGCCAGTAGGTCTCTTGTGGACATGCAAGGCTTCAGCTGCCTAGGTTACCCCCTAATGTATTTACTAACAAGTCATACCTCAACTGTATTCGTCGCTCTGACTGGCAGTCTCTTCACTTGCCCATTGGACCTGCGCACATCGCGTCACCAGCAGTTATTTTGCCCATAGTGCTTGAAGTCACAAAATTGACTTCACTTTCTATGGTCTCCGATTACTGTGAATCATTCCCAATGTGTACGCAGGTTTACTTTAACTACTCTGATTGTGCTATTTTTTCCAAATCAAACAAAAATACTTATTTGTGTTCTTCCCGAATCAGGTCGGTATGGATACATTTGATTACAAAGGTAAAACTGAAAGAGTATCTCTGTATGGGGATTTTTTGTTTTTTATTCTTTCATATAATAACATGAAGACATGACCAAGTGGAATGTTTGACATATTATTCTCATGAATGATTAAAATGATCATTCAAATTTTCCAACTTCTTTAGGAACAATTATCTGCATTTGCATTCTTTTACTCTTTTGCAGTTGTTTTTGAATATTCACATTTGCAATAACTGTAGCCCCGCCTGACAGATCCACTGGTAACCGGGTGGATGTCAACAGTTAATATGTTATTAACTTAGCTGACGTTGTTCTGTGGGAAAGAAGTTGGTATATTTCTAAGTGTTTGATGTGTGATGTTATAATCCTGTAAATAATGGGCCGTGAAATTAATTTGTTCAATCATTACATAAAACCAGCAGAAGCATTTTATAAGGAGTAATATATGCAGGACAACATCTTCCTGAAAAATTATTCCATGAAACTGCCAGTTAACAAGTTAAGGCTAAAGGAAGTGACAGTAAGATTAAATATAGCAATGAGAAGGACCGCAGTGTAGTGGGAGGGGCTGTTCCCGATGAAAGGGATCAGGGAGTAAGGAATGAGTCATCAAGGTAACATTGTGCTAACACAAGTCTGTTACCATTACAATACTTCTAATATCTGCAGAAAATAATATTTGCATTAGTGCTAAATAGTGATTTTTTCTGATTGGCTGGCTATCACAAACAAATGATTTGAAGAGCAGGTGCCTGAGCTTCTGTGCTCATAGCCACCTCTGTATATCTAAAATATAACCCTATTAAGGATGCACTGTCTCTAACATGATGCATGTCCAGTTGTAGAAAGAACTGCCTGAAACTGAGCATTTACACCATTCTGAAGTCTTTTGGGTCCGACCTTGATATTTGAAATTTGGCAATCAACAATGGCAATATTGGGGGGAAAAAAACCACAGTTGTAATAGCAAATCTATGAGAAAAATGAACCTTCGATACTGTCTTAATAAGTCTTAAGTAATTATTATGTAATGAATTTATCTTTAATGTTAATCAGTTCTGTACACACCTCCTGCTATTCACCTTTGTCCCTTGCACAGTTCAAAGACCACTTTACGTCATCCAGAGCTGAGCTGGTTATTATTAAATCTTAACTAAATTATAGCACTCTGGCTTGTTTGAGCTTCATTTCATAGACTGTAAAAGATGTATGTGGATATCTGCAGACTATCAAAGTGAAGCCAAATCGAAGTTCCAAAGTGACATAAGATCAAGTCAATAAAGCCCGAGTCCTTCCACACAGAGTGAGTGGTCTGCGACCAGCTGACAACCACTGATCGTGATCCCAGTGAGCTAAACCGATGCCGAAGGTGAACATTTTACTGAAATTTTACTTTTGGCTAGTAGCTAGTGATTATTTTCCATTCTGGGAAAACATCTCCCTAGCAATTGGGGCTAGGGAAACGTTCAATACGGCAGACAACTCTTGAGCAATGTGCACGTGACGTTATGTCTAAAAACTGAATAGATAACTACTGGGAGCAGTGCTCTGATGAACTGATGGCTTCAGTCAGTAGTTTCAAGTTTTACTAAATAGGACATGGTGGTGTTTTTGTGGTAAAAAACAATAATCACTGGGTGGGCTTACCCAGTGATTGACGAGTAGCTAAAGTTACCAAAAAGTTTAAGGCTTCATAATGGGCCAACCAATATTTGACATCATGGTGGCTAATTCTTTTATAGGGAGTGTATGGGTATTATGCACAATGTACACAAGAAGTAAACCTACAGAAGAGCATAAAAGGCACTTTTTGTTCATACCAACATGTTGGTATGTGCAATGCTCATTTATAATTTTTGACCCAGCAGTCCTCTCTCTAACTCACCCCATACGTTCCCGAGCAGTGTGTCCAACTTGAAGCCTGTAAAATTGGCTGTGGTGGGGCCCGTCGCATTGGGCTTCAGGTCAGGAAGCGTGATAGTTTGAGGCTGCACGGCGAAGAAGCTGATGAAGACAGTGATCAGGACAACAATAACAATCACAAAGATGAGGAAGGTGGTTTTGGCATAAATGTGGGCTCCCACCAGGCACACCAGCAGGCACAGTAGGGCAATCCCAGTGCCATAAAGCAGAGACCACCAGTAGCCAGATGGAAGAACCTGGTAGTGAGAAGTGGCTACATTCCCAGCTAGAAGGATGAAATGAGAGACCCATTTTAATAATGTTAAGAAAGCTTAAATACACCACTCCCAACCTTAATGTGAGTTTTTCAAACAAAAGTACACAATTATGCTAATGAGACAAGCTATGAAAGCGAAACTTACCTTCAGGGACTCCAAATGTGGACAAGATGGCTTCAACCAGACCGAGCACCATCAGAGCACTGCCGCATACATTAGCCAGGAAGAACATGAGGCCAATGCTACCACCAAACTCTGGTCCCAGTGCTCTGCTGATCATGTCTGAGTGCCGTTAAGGCAAAGAAAACTTGTTTCATTCATTCACATGTATTTGTATTTCTCTACCGACAGTAGTCTAATAGTTTCAGCCAATATCATTACCTCCCTTGTAGTTTTTTGGTTTACAGGTGCCGGTCATATAATTAGAATATCATCAAAAAGTTGATTTATTTCACTAAATCAATTCAAAAAGTGAAAGTTGTATAATGTATACATTCATTCCACACAGACTGATATATTTCAAGTGTTTCTTTTATAACTGACAACTAATGAAAACCCCAAATTCAGTATCTCAGAAAATTAGAATATTTCTTAAGACCAATGCAAAGAAAGGATTTTTAGAAATCTTGGAAAACTGAAAAGTATGAACATGTACAGCGCTCAATACTTAGTTGGGGCTCCTTTTGCCTGAATTACTGCAGCAATGCGGCGTGGCATGGATTCGATCAGTCTGTGGCACTGCTCAGGTGTTATGAGAGCCCAGGTTGCTCTGATAGTGGCCTTCAGCTCTTCTGCATTGTTGGGTCTGGCATATCGCATCTTCCCCTTCACAATACCCCATAGATTTTCTATGGGGTTAAGGTCAGGCCAGTTTGCTGGCCAATTAAGAACAGGGATACCATGGTCCTAAACCAGGTACTGGTAGCTTTGGCATTGTGTGCAGGTGCTAAGTCCTGTTGGAAAATGAAATCTGCATGATTGTGTAGCCCACAGAACTAGACTGAGAGACCATTTAAAGGCCTTTGCAGGTGCTTTGAGTTTATTAGCTGATTAGAGTGTGGCACCAGGTGTCTTCAATATTCAATTTTCTGAGATACTGAAGTTGGAGTTTTCATTAGTTGTCAGTTATAATCATCAAAATTAAAAGAAACAAACACTTGAAATATATCAGTCTGTGTGGAATGAATGTATACATTATACAAATTTCACTTTTTGAATGGAATTAGTGAAATAAATAGACTTTT
>VUQG01029431.1:0-47656 GCA_015106755.1 Etia nguti | reverse complement strand
CTGGACTCCCTTAAGGTGGTGTTGGAGAGGCGGATGTTGTCCAAAATAAAGACAATGTTGGATAATACCTCCCACCCACTCCATGACTTGCTGGTCAGTCACAGGAGCACGTTCAGTGAGAGACTGAGATTACCAAAAAGCACCACTGAACGACACATGAAATTATTCCTGCCTGTGGCCATCTCCCTGTACAACTCCTCCATCTAACACACTGTTTACTGCAATAGCTACACCCTTTTTGCACATGTTTTTCTTTTATTCAGCTATTTATTAATAAGTGACTTTTATGTATATATATATATGCATGTATATATTAAGCTATTTCTTACTTAGTGTATTGTCTGTCTTTGTTACTGTTTACTGGAGCACTGTAACCAAAAATAATTTCTCCTAGGGATCAATAAAGTATTCTGATTCTGATTCTGAAAAAGATAATTTTTTTCTATTAAAGTGTGAGAAATGATATGTACCCTAACCCTTTACTGTTTGTTTTCTTTTCTTTTCTTTTTTTTTTTTACTGTTTTTCTCTGTCCTATGGAAGGGCAAAACCACCTAAATTAAAACTATATCAAAATAAAAACTAATTAATAATTCTACTTTAAGACTAAATAAATATTAAAATGACTATTTCATTGCTTAATTTAAAAAATGTCACTTACATTAATTTTTCTGTTACCTCCTAAACCTTTCCTGTATTATTTAACTTTGTATTTATTCCCCTGATTATTTTTGATTATGTCTTTTACAATTTTCAGTAATTTTAATATTTTCTTGTAGATTAGCTGAACATCTGTAAAGATCTCCTGACTAGAAGTGTCATTCGGGGGAGAAATGGCTTTTTCTGGACTTTGCATGTGTTGTTTTGCATGTGTTGCTGTGCTTTGCGTTTTCTTTTCTTGTTGAGTGTTTTTATCTTTGCAGTGATTGGATGTTTTTTAGTGTGTATATTTGTTAACGTGTGCCGGAGAGACTCTGCCCACTTCTGATTGCTAAATTGACACACCGGAGAGGTCGAGGGCCCAGGCTGGACATTCTGGGAGAGTGGAGCTCGACTGCCGGATGCGGGCAGGTTTTTGGAAGGCCCGGCGAGCTGGGCTGAGAGAGAGACAAGCGGAACCAGAGGATGTTCTGCCGGCGGCTAGACCCAAGGAGAGGGAAACACACAATTAGGTGACGAGCAGAGAGGTGACGGCCAGACGCCTGGTTCGGGAAACGAGATACCTGACACGCACTTGAGCCCAAGACAGCGGAGGGCGGAGTTCGGAGCTCTGCCCCTGCGGGGTAAGTCTCGCCCAGTTAATGATTAAAAGGCGCTCTGGGTAATTAAAGAAAAGTTACTGCTGCTTTCCTCCTGTCCCTCAGTGGCTGCTAGAGCAAAGTGGTGGAGATAGGACGTTTGGAGGACGCCACCGGCTTCACATCTTCATGGGACTTTTAGTGTTTTAGTGGACTACATTGAAATTTTATTTGGCTGTGTTATTTTATTTTGATTCTTGTTGTCCCTGGCCAGGGTATTTTATTGTGTTTTGTGTGTGAAAATAAATTATATATAGAACGTTCGTGAATTTCATATTTCCTAATGCCTTGGCTCCTCTGCCGCTTTTCCCATTTAGAAGGGTCTCCTTTCTTTGCATAGATACCGATTGCTTATAGAAGCAACAATATCTGTTTTGATTCTAGGATCAATCATCCAATATGTAAAATGCTGAACTTGTGAAAGTGCCATTTGCAAAGTAAACTGAAATACAGAAAAATAAGTAAGTACATTAATAAATGAAAAATTAAATGCAGAATTCAAAACACTGGAAACATAAATTGTGGAAAATATAAAAATAAAATTGTAAAAACAATGTTTTGGTTTTTAAAACCTTTTGGCAGCTTTGGTCCTCCGTATATTTCCGTATCTACATATATCAGAACGTTCAAAACTATTTCTAACCCTTCTTTCCTAACCAGCATTTCACCTGAGTCTGATACGAGAGTGGGAGAAGAGGCGAAGCAGGAAGCGTCCAGTAGCGCATGGCAGGAAGGTGGTGGGCAGCACAACATAACGTCCCAGAGCCAGAGTTCCCCTCAGTGTCACACTGCGGGAATCCATGTAGATGGAGCTGGCCACCTGCTCCACCAGGCACTGCACCCGGCTGCAGCGGTTCACCTCCACCTGCAGATGATGAGGAAGCAGTGAAACAATTTTTTTTATGACTCAAAAAGTTTGAGGTTGGTCAGTGGCCCGCTTACCTTCAACACCTCAAAGCCAATAGGCAGGTTTTCTCCTTTTCCATTTTTCCTCCACATCCTCCTGTCCTCCTGCTGCAGACAGATCAGCACCTCCTCCTCTTTGGCTCTCACCTCAAACATGAACTAATAAGAATGAAAAGTCATTTTTAGAATTCATGTGGTGATGCAAACCCTAGTTTCAATCTTATATTTACCTGTGGATTGTGCAGGAAGGTGTCCCTGTGATTGATACATCCACCACACCGGCTCCTCTTATCCAACTCCACCTCCCAGACTCCATTCACCTTCCCATCACCCTTTTCTGCTGTCACTTTCCTTACATCAGGCTCGCTTCTTCCTCTTTTCCTGCCTTCCTGTTGACTCTCACCGAGTTGATCCTCCTTTCTGTTCCCACGCTGCTTGGTCCCTCCAGGCCCGTTGCTACTCTTACTCAGGGTCAGTGTAGGGTTACTTTGGAGAACGGTGGGTGGAGGTGCTCCAGGTGTGCTGGGAGCCAGAACCCACTCCCCGTAGCAGCTCACTTCTCTCCAGCGAGATCTCGGCCACAGCAGAGTCCTCTCCACCAGTCTGCACACCACCACATCTGTAAAGTGTTGACAGAAGTCCTCGAAATCCATCCTGAGGTAAAGGAAAAGAATAAAATGTGAAGCAGAAACTAGCTAACCCACATTACCTTTTTGTTCTTAAAATAATAAAAATCAGAAGTACCAAAACTCCCCAACATCACGAACAACGAGGCCCATCTTGTCCCTCTCTGCACGACTCAGTTGCTGCCACTGCTCTGACCTGCAGGGGGCACACAAGGACAAAAAGCGGAACACTTGGAAAGGATATAAAAATAAAAGCAGTGTTTCAGCTTCTAGAAACCTTTATTGTTCCATTTCTCAGACTTCCATGATGTGAACAGCAGATGTCCCCCCACCCCAGTAAAACAAATCCCAAACTATTGTAAAACGTCAGAATCTCTCCAGAATATCAGCAGTGGCATTATAAAATGCTGCAAACCACAGCGACATTGTTAAAGTCAGCAAAGACTTGTCCCCCAGAGCTCCTACAAAATGCTTTCAGCAGTCTGACATGTGGCAGAAGCCAATGCAAAGGGTTCAAAGTCACCTCTCACCTCTGACTCCAGGCACCGGTCCAATCTGTGGTCCCCCATGGGTTCCTCATGCGGACCATAAAGAGTCTGGACACCCCACCTGTCTTCAGTACCTTCTCCCCCAACCTCACCTTCCTCACTGCCGTGATCCCGTAGGCATGTCCTCGCACGAGCCCGCACTCCAGCACTGACTCCACGGTCTCTCTCTCTGCAGGCTGAGAAACATGTAAAATCATTTTAACCCATCTCTTCACCAGTTTTCAAAATGTTCAAGACTCAGAAGCCCTACCCGTATGGAGCAAGTGATGAGGGATTTGCATTCATGGACCTTAGTTAAAGTCTGGAAGAGCGCCCTCCTCTGGTCACTGTGCAGTCTCAGAGCCTCACGATCCAGACTGAGAGGTTCGGAAACTCCACCAGTGAAGTCGATCAGGGCCTCTGCAGTGTTCCCTCCCTCCAAGGCCTCGTAGCAGCCGTTAAGTCTAAAAGGTGAGAGCAGGATTGAGTGATTGATTCAGGAACATTACACATTAGGATTGCCATAAGTAGTGATTGTGGCAGTCAAGACATAGGATCAGCAGCCTAAAATTAACAACAGTCACATCAAATATCCAAACCAGCATTTTCTGCTGATGCTCACTTGGCGTAGGCCTTTTCCAGCAGTGCACTCCAGAACTCTCGTGGTGTGGCCGAACGGCAGAAGAGCAGCACTCCATCCTCGCTAACAGGCAGGCGGTCATCTACAACAACATCCATCCAGCGACCGAGACGCCAGAACCTGAAATGGAAAATTCCTGCGTACAAGTCGGGACGCTTTGGATTCCACTCCTGATTCAAATGCTCAGGGATGACCTGGGAGAAGGAGAGAGGTGGATGAGGAAGGGTGAAGAGAGACAAGGAAGGAACAAGGAAGAAATGCAGAGAATGCAGAGTAGGGACGATAGTAAAGAATAAGGAGAAAGAGGAAAGATGATTGTGAAGAAGGTGAGGAGATACCCACACAACCTTTTTCCATAGTGATGGCTCAGACGCCAGGCAGGAAATGGCTGCCACCATCCAGCAGTTACCCAGACTTCCTTGGTGCAAGTCACGAGTGCTGATGCCATCGACAAACAGACGGGGGTCCTTACAAATCTCCTGGAGAAGAAGAGAGATCAGGCTTATGACAAAAAAATCTGTGACGTACTTAGCCATTACCTAGCAGACTGCAGGAAAACAGCAACGCTTTATTGATACATACACAGCGTGTCTTTGTCCTGTCTTCCTCCCCATACCCCAACTGGTCGCGGCAGATGGCCGCCCCTCCCTTAGTCTGGTTGTGCTGGAGATTTCTTCCTGTTAAAAGGGAGTTTTCCTTCCCACTGTCGCCAAAGTGTTTACTTATCATCTGATTGTTGGGGTTTTCTCTGTTATGGCAAGGTTCTTTACCTTGCCTCAGTGCCTTGAGGTAACTGTTGTTGTGACTTGATGCTATTATTTGGTGAATTATATAAAAGGTGGATGTAGCCGGGGTGGCATCACCTACCAGATTGTGGACTCACATTTTGAAGTCTTGATCTTAGCATTATAGCCATTTATATTCTTTTCTTTAAAGCATGAAGTGACCATATTTACATGAGAGGATGTTGACAAATGAGCTAATGCTAACAAGCTCCGTCATCGAGGTGCATCCACAGACTATATTTTTCACACTGAACTTGGAAAACCTGGATTCAAATACTTTGCTGCCGATAAATGGAACAAACTAGCAAAAAGTTATAAAGCTGCAGTCTCTGATTTCTCTGGTTCGGATTACTCTTGCACGTTTTTCTTAATTTGTGTGTATAATGTATAATATGTCCTTTTATTATGTAACTCTTTGTCTCAATTTTTGTATTTTTTTGTACACAGGTCTCTCTTGAAAGAGAGATCACAATCTCAGTGAGTTATGATAATGTCACTTCCCATACAGTTGTTAAAGAAAAGGAAACTAAGCGTGTTAACATGGGGGTATTTGGAGATAGACTTCTGAAGTCAAGTGACAAGTTTCTGGTCGTCACTTTCATGTCCTGAAGTTTGGACCACAGTTTTTCCACCTTATCAGCAACAGTAGATTGATTTCTTATTCGTGCATCTAGGAGCCAGTGAGCTCATACCTGCACATTTCTAGGGAAATACAGGGCTCGTTCATTGCTAGCTGACAGCTAACGGGGTGAATGGCAACTGTGTCCGCCTGGGATCTGAGATCTTTTCCTGTGATGATAGCTGTGGGCTTGAACCTAAATCTAAAAATGAAAGGAAGCTAGGTGTTCATTATTATTGCTTGGTTGATCTCTAGAAGCTGTTTTTTTTTAAACGGCAGCTTTAAACGGACACAGTTAAGTGGAGCAAGCTCTGTCATTAACGACTGCAGCAGTTCGTATCATCACAGTGTTTTATGAGGCCTGCGGGCTGATTCAGTCAGAGTGTCAAAGCACTGCTGAGGAGACAGATCCTGTGTGTGTGGACCTGCTGCTCTCACTTTGGACGGGGTCAGGTAACTGTGGAAGTGTCGCTGCACACACACACACGCAGAAAGATACACTCTGGGTGGCCATAACTTCTTCAGCTGTAACGCTAGACAAGAAATAAACCTTCTTTACGACGCTATCGTGTTCGTAACAAGCTTCAGATGAGACCACGGAGATTATGAACTGGATAGTTTTGATAGCAAATGGGAAGTTAGGGTGTGTTTTGTGTGTGTGTGTTTGTGTGCCAGCAGGGTGAAGTGACAGGTGACACCCTATCATCTGTGTTGATACACGCTTAAAATACCTGAGTAGCGCATTAGGAACGCAATACCTTTAACCCTTTCTCTCCAGCCCTGAGTCAGCAAATTAATCGTCAGCAGAGTTTCACAGTGAGAGCATTGAAGGCCTGGCAAATATACTGAATGAACTCCTTGAACTAATGACCCCGATGGGAAATACCCAGGGATCCTTTCACATGTTTCACCGTTTGGATTAAACAGATTTCCCTCAGCACAGCACAGTGAGGATCAGTGTCCTGAAGATTATAACACGTCAGACTGGGAAAAAACTCTGTAATCATAAAGTTCCTGGACCATCAAATGTCTGATAAATATCCACGCTAAACAACAATCCCTTCGACCTCGATTCACCTTAACATTTCAATTTAATTTAATTGAAATGTTTAATTCAAGTGTATTACCACACCCTTAGCTCTCTGTGCCCACAATAAAAACCTATACTTAGACAGCTGTACCCATCACAACAGTGTGCTAAAAACACCTGGGCTATTTACATTGGTTTGTGCTTTTTCTATATTCAATTGTACACACACACCCACAATCCCACCAATATAGCAGTCCGTCATCGACTTGCTCCCAGAGGGCTAACGTTTCACCAGCTGACATGACGCCTGTCCTTTAATAGAAAGTGCTTTAATTAACCCAATCTGCTGAAATGCAACTTTGGAGGCAGCAACTCAGTTTAGATGTTGGAGGTGAGGAGATGTATTTAAAGTTAAAATTTTTTTTTTTTTTTTCAATTTTACACTCCACGTTTAACTCACCCTCGGCCTCTTCCAGGTCAGACCCGGTGGAGGCTGTCTCTTGTAAAAGAGGGACTGGTCTGTGGCGGGGAACAGAGGATCCTTGAAGAGCGCTCCTCGACGGAGGCAGGCCCGCCGCAGCTTGTGAAAACTCTGGCCCTGGAAGTCATACACTCGTTCTGGCATCTTGGTTGGGCCTCAGAGGCCTTATAGGAAGGTGGAAAGCAGAGAAAAAAAGGGGAGAGAGAGTCAGAGAACATGCTGTAAGAAACTGGAGCTATGCGCTGCGGAAGTAGTGCGGGGATACACTTGCAGCATGTTCACTAGACTTCAGTTTCATATCAAAACATGATTGTAAATTAACTGTTGACTACACGGTAGTTCAGCCAGGTTCAGCTTTTTTTTGAACTGCAGAGAATGAACTGATGGTCGGACATCCTCCTTCAGGATTTTCTGGCTGAGAGGAGATTTCATGGTTCCATCAAGTCATCCAGGTCTTGAAGCAGTAAAGCAGCCTCAGACCATCACACTACCATGTTTGACTGTTGCTACGATGCCCTTTTTATGAAATGCTGTGTAAGCTTAATTCCACATGTAACGGGACTCCAGCCTTCCCAAAAATTCAGCTTTTGTCTCGTCAATCTACAGAATATTTTCCGAAGGAAAATATCATCAAGAGATCTCTTCCAAAGTGTGTCTTTGTCCTGTCTTCTTCCACAACACTCCAACCAGTCATGGAAGATTGCCACCCCCCTAAGACTGGTTCTGCTGGAGGTTTCCTCCTGTTAAAAGGGAGTTTTTCCTTCCCACTGTCGCCAAAGCACTTGCTCAAGGTTCATGCTATTGTTGGGGTTTTCTCTGTTTTCTTTGTATTATTGTAGGATCTTTACTTTACAATATAAAGCGCCTTGAGGCAACTGTTGCTGTGATTTGGTGCTTTATAAATAAAACTAAATTGACCTGATGATCAAAATGTTTTCTGGTAAATGTGAGACAAGCAGTTCTTTAGATGCTGTTATGGGTTCTTTTGTGAGCTGGATGAGTCGTTAATGCCCTCTTCTGGTAATTTTGGTAGACCGGCCCCTCCTGGGAAGATTCACACTGTTCCAAGTTTTCTTCCTTTTTGGACGATGGCTCTCACCGTGGTTCACTGGAGACTCAAAGCCTTAGAAATGGCTTTGTAATACCTACGAGACTGATAGATGCCAATGAATTTGTTGTTTTAATGACAGTTGAGATCTTTCACCCTACTTCACTTGTTTTGCCCAACTAAACATTACAAACAGTATCACATCACACTGACTGGCTGCAACCTGCCTAGAGACTTTTCTGTACAGTCCCATTAAGCTGAACCTCATAGTTCATTTAATTCCCACATAACCAAATTGAAAATCCTGATGATGCAAGTATAACATGCAAGTACTGAGTAAGCACACAGTAACTACTGTGTAAGTATTAATATGCGGGCTAAATAAATAATTGTACTGAATCTAAAGGGGTATGTAGCTCATGGCAGAGGTAGCTGGGGGGTGTCCTGTGGGGTCAGTGTGTATTTTGGGGGCACAGGGTGAGGACAGCAGTAAAATAACGGCACTGTTTTAGTCATCAGTGTTGTGAACTCAGGCAGGAGCCAGCAGTATGAGCAAAGTTGAGCGTTAACTGTTTGTGTTTGTGTAGCAGAATGATTCTGTGTAGCAGAATGATTCAGTGCCAGGAGCAGCGTGTGTCAGGTTAGTGTTATCACTTTTTGGTGAAGTCTATTTTATGTTTTTTCTCTCATACGATCTTTTTGCAGACGTCCCAAATCTGAAGAGAATGTATAAACACACATTTTTACGACATCAAGCTCCAGGAATTGATGAATGTCTTTTCTTTGATGCTTTTGGGTTAGATGCTGATGTTGGTGATGTTGCCTTCTCTCACCAATAGACTGAGTTTTATTTTTAGTACTTTTAGTAACATTTCTTTGAATTTATCTGCAGGCGCTACATGTTTGTTTTGTTGTTGTGCACTACTTTGACTCTTTAAATAGATGGTTGTCATTTTGGATTAGCCTGATCCGAGTCTATTTTTGCTATACTGAAAACCAAATTCACTACGTGGAATAATTAATTTTATTATAATGAATGACATCTTTGTCTGGCTGTGTGTTTATTTGTTTCACTGACTGTGAACTCCACCTAGTTGAGCAACCATGTTTGGCACAAAAGTACGTCTTAGGCCTTTGAATATTTTTATATTTTTCGGATATTAACATGCTATTATGTTGCCGAGCAACCACCTAGCAATGGACTAAAATGACCCTTTTTTCATTTATGCAACACTTTATAACAGGTATCCTAACACACACACACAAAAATCATCATTCACTCCCAATGAGCGTCAAATCAAATAATTAATCATTAAGGAATGATTAATAAACTGAAAGTATAACAATCAAGTCAAAGTGTTTTACGCTGTAATTATATAATAAAGTTAAATGGAAAATTTATATGTAATCAAAGTGAGTATTTTCGGCATAAACATTTTTTGTTTATTTTAATTTCACAACAATAACATCTCAGTTTTATCCACAAAAGTTGAGTTAAGCATAATATTTTATGAGGCCTTCATATTGCCTGGCAACCACCTAGCAACAGGCTAAAATTACCTTTTTTTTAGCATATAAATAACATTTATCAGACCTGCTTTTTGTTTTGTTTTGTTATTTATATATTTTTCACAACGTGATTAAGTATATCAGTTTGCCAACAGCACGAACAGGCCAAACTATACTGTAGCATGGGCATATACCACAAATCTGTAAATATGCCAACAGCAAAAAGTATAGGGTTCAAAGTCAGATTTAGAGTAGCTTTTGAAATCCATATTTTATATGAAATTTTTTTATATAGTTTAAAACAATCTTAGGTTAATAAAAATCATAGTTGCTGGTCAGAACCCCTGTTTATAGTGTTTCATGTCTAAGCTCACTTCAGGTAATCAACTAAGATAATGACGAGATATTACTATTCATTCAACACAAAGCATTTAAGATGAATTTACAAACGTATATAATTTTCTATTTCCTTAAAAATTCACCATAACAACTGTAATTTTAAGGTATGCTAGCTTTTGGACTTCATGAGACTTTAATTGCTTAGTAAAAGATTTTTCCTACAATACTTTAGTGCATAAGTTTGCCAGATCACCTGCTCCAGTACTCACTTTTTAGTGTTCATAATGCATTGACTTTAAGTTTTATTAAATGAGAACTCTTAACATTGTCATTTAGTAATTTTGAGATGTATACCTACATTGTTGCTATGGCTCTATAAATATATATTTTACCTTCAAGTCTGGAAGTTTATCCACTTGCTTTACTAAGATGGACCTTCGTGCTGAGCCCCGTCAGTGGATTCCCTCGTTAGTCATTTAGTCATCCTCATTTTTTGAGGATAATTTAAAAAAAACCACAAAAACAACCAACATGTGTCCACTCTTCCCTCTTCCTTATCCCAGAGTCAGCAGCAGTTAATGTTGTCCTTTCCTCTGAATGTGTCAGGAGTGTTTGCTACATCTCCACCAGGTAATTAACTCAGTGTCATACTTGTGCCATTGGACCTGGATGAAAAAAAAAAAGAATGTGAAACACAACTCCTCACACCATGACTGTGTGTGCAGTTTTTAGAGCTGATGCATGTGTGTGTGTGTGTGTGTGTGTGTGTGTGTGTGTGTGTGTGTGTGTGTGTGTAACTTTATCTCCCTCCACTCAGACAATAGACAGACAGCCGCCACACCAGGTGACATAACACAATTAGAGCCTTGGAAATCCTCACACAGTTATTGCAGTGACTCGAGGTTCAGACGTTTAAGATGAACAGTTTATCCTCTGACATCATCTGGAGAACATCAACAAATGTGTTTTCTAAAGCTGTGTGTTTGTATATTTGCACTCATATCACTTACTGCTGCCTTGGCTTTTCTGTTTGGTGAATGTGCACATTCTGTCCTCTTCTCCTCGAGTCTCATGTCTTCTCTTTTCTCCTCTCACTTGAACATGGCCTGTGACTCCCTCCCCTCTCTCTTTCTGTCTTATCTGTGTAGTCTCTTCTCCTCTTCCTTGTCCTCTCTATCTTCTCCCTCACAGTCTGCTGGAGTATCTGTTGATCTGTTGCTGTCGAGTGTGCTGCTCCTGACACCTGAGAAACCAAGAGACTAGCGCTCCTATTTTAACTACTTCACTGCTGAACACCAGGCTAATAATCCCCCGTTCATATACGTTCACCCTGCAGCAGCAGCAGCAGCAGCAGCAACTTTTTAGGAAACACTTTGAAGAGCAGAACGAAAACTGACAAGCTATTGATATATTAAAACAAACAAACAAACAAACAAAAACAGCTTGTGCTTTAATTATTCTTCTTTTTAGTCTGACCATCAGTGTAGTTGTCTATCTAGATTTCATATTATGTGCACTACTGTTTTGTATCCATTTGTTAAATACTGTATTTTTAGAAATACATTTGCTGATGATGTATAAATAAACATCCATGCGACCTGGCAACATGCTGAAACATAAAGTAATATTCCTGTGACATAGCAGTAGCCAGTGTTTTTGTGTAAACCTCCATAAAAATGTTTAATGATTTGGTTTTTTGGAGTTTCATTCAACTGTTTTGACTTTTAAAAAAAAATCCTTTATGTCATATAAAATCAAAAAAATCATTTTCAGATATTTCACTATTTAGAAATGATGCCTTGTTATTAAAAAAAAAAAAAAAATCCCAACAGGTCAGCAGTTTCTGAAATACTTAGACCAACCTCTCTTGTACTAACAACCATAACCATTCAAAATGACTTAAATCACTTTTTCATTCCCATTCTTACACTCTGTTTGAATTTCAGCAGGAAATCTTGACCACTGAGTTGCTGCCATGTGATTAAATTAGAACTACCAGTTTAGCAGATGTACCTAATAAAGTTGCATATTAATAGTAATAATCCTTTGGGGCAACGGGAATTAGACATATCAAAAAAATAAATAAATAAACACAAATAAATACACTAATGTTAAAAAAATAAATACATTAAAATTAAAGTTATTAAAAAATAATAGGTTACGTTGATTCTGAGAGTTTGTACATTTAGCGAGGAAAACAAAACTGAACACTTGGATCGACTATCTTCCCTGACATCGCAGCATCAGGCATCCACGTGGATGCCTGATGTTCTGCGTCTGTTATGACGCACTACGCACGCGCAGTTAAAACTCGCCGTCAAATACGCCGATGTGGCTGCTGTGCCTTTAAACTCGCGGTGGTTTGACTTTTCCCGCAGGTTTTAAAGGCAAGCGTTGCAATGAAACTTGCCGTTGTGTCTTTGTTTTGGCTCTGCGGCTTTGTTACGGCGGAAGAAAACGAGAGGCTGCCAAATAAATGCGAAGGTAGGAGCAGAAACGGGAACCAGCGTCTTATAACGAACCTGCCCACAGTTACCGTACTTGTTTTTAACGTGTGATTTTTGTTGTCGGCCAGTGTGTAAGTTTCTGACAGTCGAGCTGCAGGACGCTCTGGAGAAAACCGCTCGCTCCCGTGAAGTCCTGGAGGTCGGAGAAGTGTTGGACACCGGCAAGAGAAGGAAAAAGATCAAATACAACACCTCGTAGGTATCTCTGAATAAGGACAAGCAACTTATGAGAAGCCGTATTCTGTGAGTTCTTCGTGCCATGTGTGAGCTGTACTGTGGGCTGTGGCTTGGGTCTGTTTGTGAGACCAGTATTTAACCCCGTGTGTTTGTTTGAATGCAGGGAAACTCGGCTGACTGAGGCTGTAGACAACATATGCGAGCGCATCCTGGAGTATAATGTTCATGCAGAGAGGCCTGGCAGCCTGAGATATGCTAAGGTAATCTGTCAGCTTTGTAAAGGTCATACTTGAGCGTTTAAAAAAAAAAAAAAAAAAGTTCGTCACGTGGTCCTCATGCTGTTCAATCTGTGTGTCTGCAGGGCTCCAGTCAGACCATGACGACCCTGAAGAATCTGGTACACAAAGGGGTTAAAGTGGACTTGGGGATGCCCTACGAGCTGTGGGACGAGCCCTCTGTGGAGGTGACAGACATGAAAAAACAGGTAGGACTGTGTGTGTTGATTTAAATGCATGTCTTGCTGCACATTTTGTAAAGTGCATAAGTTATTTGATGACACTATATATGTAATTATTTAAAGTTGTATTACATTATATTGCAATGGACGTTATGCAGGTGCTGATATGGAAACCAAGAGGAAAAGTGTTAACTGTAGTGTAGACTTACATTAATTGGTGTGTGTGTGTGTGTGTTAGTGTGAGACGATGCTGGAGCAGTATGAGGACGTGGTGGAGAACTGGTACTTCCATCATCAGGACCAGAGACTGGAGAATTTCCTCTGTGAAAACCACGTCCTCGAAACGTCAGAGCAAGGTGGGAGACGCATGATACCAAGACAAGTTACTGGTTGGCAGATGATATTTATATTTTAAATTGCACTGTGTTGAGAATCTAAACGTGATGCCAAAATGATTACATTCATTTACTGGGAAAAGCAACAGAGAAAATAAGAATTTCTCATTTCCTCTCATTTGTAAATTGAATTGAGCTCAGGGTTGGTTCAAACAGGCCCTGAAGTCCAATCACAAAATGTATGCAATACAACATTTTTAAAGTGTGTATGTGAGCAAAAGAGAGGACTTCAGGTTCTATGATAAACTGGATCTTTAAAGGTGGTGTGAGTACATGCAAAGACTCAATTCTGTTTTCATTTGCTTACCTGCAAGCCACTTTGCAAAACACCTGCACCCAAACTCCTCTTTAATGCTTTATCTGACTGAATTATTGCTATTCCTGTTATCACTGATGTCTGCCCTTTTCTGTAAGGGAGTCCTACTGCTGCTTGCCCTGCGGTTTGGCCATTTATTAGTGTGTGTGTGTGTGTGTGTGTGTGTGTGTGTGTCCATTTGTAGATATTTGGCTAGAAAGCATGAGAGATTAACTTACTCAGACATGCTAGCATGAAGTCCTCCAACTGTAAGCATGGATGATGCTGTGCATAGGTTTAAAATAAATTAAAAAAAATCTCAGACTTTTTTCTTTTTAACCACAATGATCGGGAAATGTTTATGTTTGCATGTAAAGTGACTGAAATGTGAACTGAAACCACACAGCCCTTAGTGTTTTCTTTCTCTCCCTCCCTCAGAATGTCTAAAGGAGGTGTGGAAAGGAGACATGGGGAACAACGAAGGAGCCGAGGAGGGGACAAGTGCAGAGGAGGAGGTAGAAGAGGGAAAGATGCATGATGCTGGGGAGCTTTGAAGAAGACAGGGGAAACACAGAAGACAACACTACACCTCAGTTACAGATTTTTCTATAATCATTTGAGTGGGTTTCAAATATTCAGTAAAAAAATTTAGCTTTATGATGAACATGTGCAAAATGACACTTTATAGGATTTAACCCTAAACGTCTTCCATTATTTTGTATGTGTGGCCTTTCTAAACTGTTACAGCACTCCCTGTGAGGTTTTAAACCTTTATCTTTAATATTTGAATGTTAGATCATCACGTGACCTCTCCCTTTGCCACAGTCATGGTACATATCAGTATTGTTTTATCCTTACTGCACTTCAAGTCTGCAATTATGTACAGTTTTTTCATGTTTAATAAAATACTTTTTTACAGTGCCTCTGTATAGAATCTCACATGAAACACACTTCTTTATGTTTATTTCATCTCGTCTCTGTATATTCTGACTAGATTAGTATCTGTTAAGTGTTACACCTATCAAACCAGCCCTCTCTTCCTCTTGAAGCAAATGCACAAAGCTGGCAGACAAACGGGCCAAACTCCCACTTTGGAGATCCGGTTGGAGTTATAACTGCAGATAAATGAAACGAGATCCAGGTCTCTGCAGTGAAATGTTATGAGGACAGTGTCTAGATTCTAATAAAAACTCATTTCTTCCACGCTGGCTCGCAGGGTCACTGCACTGCCAAGGTGTCTGAGAATGGAGACTACCACGATTTCTGCTGACTGTGTGCAAACAGAGTAGTGGTTAGTGAGAGAGAGAAAAAAACATAAGTTCACACAAAGCCATGCTGTTGTTCCACTTCAGCTCTTGAGGGCTCAACAAAACCTCACAAAGCCTGAACATAGCTGCTTAATGCTGCCACCTAGTGGGTTCTCCTGATAGTCCAGAGAGTGCTGTGCTTTTTATCAACTTGCTCCCTCCTCGCCTGGTGACACAATTCAAACAGTGAGTGATGCGGTTTCTGTCCAGTGTGAGCAGAAATGATCATTTACACAAACATAAAGGACTTTAGAATTTTTAATGTGTTGCTGATCCATTAAAAACTGAAGATACAACCCAAATTCCAAAAAAATGGACTGCTGTGTAAAATGTCCCTTTGACAGCACGGCATTAAAAACAGGTATGATTCTGTCATGGACTCAGAAACACTTCCAGAAATCACTGTGTGTGAACACAGTTTACCACGTCATCCACAAATGCAGGTCAAAACGTTATAATGCAAAGAAGAAGCCATAAGTGAACGCAATCCAGAAACAGTGCTCATTTAGCTCATTTAAAGCTCATTTAAAATGCACTGAGTCAAAATGGGAAACTGTTCTGTGGTCAGAAGAATCAAGATTTGAAATTATTTTGGGAAAACACGAGCACCACGGCCTGGAATAAAAAGGAGCTTGTCATCAGAACTCAAAAGCCTTCATCTCTGATTGTATAGGGGTGCGCTTCATTTGTGCTTATGGAGTTGGCAGCTAGCACATCTGGAAAGTCACCATCAGTGCTGAAAAATATATACACATTTTCGTGCAACATATGCTCTCATCCAGATGTCGTTTGTCAGGAAAGGCCTTGCATATTTCAGCAAGACAATGATAAACTGCATACTGCATCTATCACAACAGCATGGCTTCATAGTAGAAGAGTGCAGGTGTTGAACTGGCCTGCCTCCAGTCCAGACATTTCACCAACTAAAAACATTTGGAGCATCAAGACAAGAAAAATATGTCTTCTCTGAGCTAAAACAAAATCAGTTTTCAGTGTAAACAGTTAGACTGGAACAGTTAGAAGTCTTAAACACAAAATCTTTTTGTGTCTAACTGTTTTGTTACATTCCCTGAATGTAACAAAAAGCTGAACAGTTCTGAAAGTAAAAAGGAGTCCAGCCGAATACTGGCAAGGAGTACCTAATAAAGTGGCTGGTGAATGTACACAGGAGCATTAGCACAAAAATAAAGAAATGTAGGAGCGCACTGAAATATCTGTTTGTAACATTTTATGAATATTGCCTTTATTCGTTCTTATTTGTTTGTAATTTTGGCATCCTGGGTCCTCCATAAAGAATGACTTTTGACCTTTATTACTTGATATGGCTGTCCCTTAAATGCTGATTTGAAATCCAAGCTATAAATAAAATAATGCAATAGAACAGGTTTTCTCTAAATGACTAAATACATGTACACATTCAAGGAAGCATTTGTTTGTTTTAAAAGTTGAAAGCTGATTAAATCTGCAGCTCATCCCTCATCAGATGATTGCAACAGTGAGAGACAGTCATCTGTTTACTTCTTGGCTGAAGCAGTCAACATCAAGGCCCCTGTAGATCATCATCCTCTTCCTCTCAGGGCTGTATGCGAGCAGCTGCGTGGCCACTCTGGCCCCGATGTGAATTCTTACCCCAGATATCCCGCCATAGACCACCAGGGGTGAGTCTTTAATGTCCACAGTAGTTCCTCCACTTAATTCTCCAAATGAAAGCGACTTCCTTTGAACACATTGCTGCAATAAATCTTTCCAGTTCCTGCATCCCATTATTCCAAAATGCTAATAAAAGCTGAGGGCAGAAGGTAAATCTGATAAAGGTTTTGTCTGTTCTTTGCAGATGTTTCACAGACTCCCAGCTGAGCAGCTCCAGATCTTGTTTCCTGCCCCGAGTTCAGAACAAACTCTTCCAGATTCAGCTTGTACCTTTCCTTTTCCATCAGAACCCCAGGAGCACTGTTAGCACTGAAATCTCCAACTTTTGAATGCCTAGAAGGAGGAAACATATCCCCCAGCATGCTTTATATTGGCTTCTATAGGTATCACCTGTTACCTGGAAGCTGTGCCCAGTTCAAGGAAGAACCCAGTGAAAAAAAGACCCTTTAAAAATACGTTAAACTACACTGAAAAATACCTGATGCAAATTTTTAAATTTTTTTTTGTTAAAAAAAGGGAGGTCTGAGGACGGTGACAATCAACTCTATGAGTCGTGCCAGCACTGAAAACACAATTCAGACAGTTACTGCCAAGTCCAGCCACGAGAGGGCGCTGAGGAGCAACACAGAGCCCAGACAAACTGCTGCTTCTGCTGTGATTTGGACAGAATTTACAAAGCAGACAGCTTGTAAGTCACAGGATCAGCAGAAGATTCACTCGGATGTTTTGTTCTTGCAGAGCTGCACGGGGAAAACCACTCTGGGACCAATCATATTTCTTCCAGAGAAGGCCTACGTCAATCTCAAATATCTGTACCGAAGAAGACCATTTTAAAAATGCTAACAAATTTTTTTATAAAGAAAAAAAAAATCCAGGCTAGTGTCATTGAACTGTTTTTTGTAAGCATTAATGCAGCCGTCTGTATGGAGGCTGCATTGCTGACCTTTTATTTTATTTTATTTATATTCATTTATTTGCAGACTACACCTGCAGGTGCATTTGAAATATCAAGTGTGTGTTCACTTTTATTTAATCCATAGAGCCCGGTAACTTGTCTGGATATTTCCACAGTCAGAGCTTTGTGACTTTGTGATATAATGATAGCAGATAAAGTGATGTGTACAAAAATGAATTCCCAGGCAAAAAGGAAAGTTACAAAAATGTGCAAAACTTTAAAGAGTGATTAACAGCCAGATTATCATGCCACTATTTGGAAACGGCTGCAGTCTGTGGGCCCTGTGCCCAAAGGTGTCAGATGTTTAAAGAAGACACCTTATGAGGTCCGCCTTATGCTGGCTTTGCACAATGAGGCTGGTGAGATCATTCAAATTAAAGCTTTAAATGTGTTTGCCAGCCTTTTGTAACGATATTTTAAAAATATCCACATTTGTCAACATCACGCTTGAAACTGTATTACAGGCAACTTCCTCTGATGATGAAAACCCCTGTAGACAAAAATATACACAATATTTTTATCATATTACACAAGCTGCTTGTCAGTGTTTGATATTGTGTCGAAACGTCCATTTTTAATAATTTTTTTTGTGAACAAAGCCTTCGGTTTGTTTCCTTTTCCCCGCGTTTCATTTCCTCTGATTGTTTTCCTCTCTGAAAGGATCTAGAAACCTTTGTTTGCTTTGGCAAGGTGCATAGTGGATAAATATTTGATATGTTAGCTAAAGCGAGATGTAGGTCACTCTTAATTCTGGAAATCTACATCTTAATCAACCACAATGACAAAAGTATTTTAACAAGCAGTTTGAATAAGACAGAAGGCGACCATAATGTGACTGGAAATGAGAGGAGTCCTGGTATTAGAGCGTATTTTGTGTATTTTGACTTTTGTTGCCATGATGCCAGGTCTCTCTTGGAAATGAGATTTTTAATCTCAATTAGATTTTTTTATCTGGATAAATAAAGGACTAATAAAAAAATAGAGCGACAGAGATTTAAGGGTGAACTTGTCGCTGCTGTCATACTTTGAGGAAAAGGTGCTGAGCAAAAATCCTTACTTTTAAATTCTACACCACTGGTACTTGAACTCAAAAGGGTAATTGATTTGTTTTTTGTTTTTTTTCCAGAACAACAGCCTGCTCCCCGTCAGCAAACAGCACCCGTTAGCACTCCTGCCAGAGACAAAGTGAGGGAAACTCTGGAAAAACAAAACACTGCATTTGGATTCATGGCAACCAGGATAATTTTCCACTCTGTTCTTTATGCCAAGCATGTTTTAGAGCCAAAGCATTCAATCAAGTTTATTTTGTTTTTTCCCCCTTAAAGATAACAAAAAGAATCATATTGCATTACTTAGGAAATAATGGTTTGTGTACATATTTGTAGAACATAGAGATTTTTTTAAAATCCAAAATGACTGCCGTCTTCTGGTTGAATGTACAAATGAGAATCCCAATGAGGCTTATGTCAAAAGCGTGCCCATTGTTTACTCCCTCTATGGATTGGAGCGGAGGTCAGAGGGAAGGAAAAACGATCTCCCCGAGGATCTGTTCAGATGACGGAGGGGGTCGATCTCTGGAACAGACGAGACATGTGAGACACATCTCTATGTTTACAGAGGATCTTCTTACAGCCTCTGAACCTTGGTTTTTCCAAGTAGTATGCAAAGTTTTTCTTCCAGAAGATGCTGCTATGGTGATGAATTATCAGTAATGAGCTGAAGTTGCTGCATGTTTGGTACGTTGACACCTAACATATTTTTGTCAACAGAAGAAAAATCTAAATGGAAATACGGATGTAAAATTGACTCTTAGTTTTTTTTATCTGCTTTTTTTTCTCTTTTAAGTCATTTGCAATAACATCATGGTTAACTTTTACAGTGCTAATGGTTAATCTGTCTATAATTTGCTAGGTTTTAGCCACTTAAAAAAGAAATGTCTTCATTTAAATGCAGAATTATACCATAAAATTTAAATTATTATGTACATCCTGCTGGAGAAAATTTTGTTTGTTTGTTTTTAAAAGAGAGGCTTTAAAGGTGTTTTTACGCCTGCATTTGGTGGGATCATTAATACACACAGTACAAACCAACTGGGACCCGACATTGAACCTTGAGGTACACCGGTGACTTGTTTTTTTTTAATGTTTTCTTTGGACTGAGTCAAAAATCTCCTCAATTGCATGTTTTTCTTTTTGTCCAAGATCATTAATAGTTCTCTAGTTTCATTTGTTGCCACCTCATTAATTATATGTAGAGGAGAAAAAAGATTCAGCTGATCTCAGTTTAATCCATAAGAACCCACAGTGACACAGGTGTCACTGCCTCTTCACACATTGAGGAAAGTTTCTGTTAAAGTTTCAAAGCTGACTCTCCCATAGTTTTCCTGACAGTAAAAAATGAGTCCGAGCTCTTATGGGTTAAGCTTTAATTGCTTTCAGTCTTTGAGTCATTATTTTCCACATGTGGTATTTACACTGATTTTGCTTTTATTTATTTATTTTTTTTCTTGGACCTCTGCGGTAAAACTTTTTATTAATTCTGTGTTGAAACCCAGATAACAGTGAATGTTCGGCCCCACATCTGCAGTTTTCTGTGGGCTCTGACTGATGACATGGACTCCGGGTGTGCCTCCGCTCAGCCGCAAGTTCACTTTATTTGCGCCAGCTGTCAGGTGGATCGTGATATTAGGGTTGTGTCTAGACCACACAACACTTCCCCGTGGCATAACTGGAGCCGATGGTGGCTCACATTAGGCCTCGATGTTTCTACTACACGGGCATCTTTCTCCAGGATACTATAACATCCCATCTGTTGCACCAAAAGGTGGCCGAGAAAGGGGGAGAGAACAAAAATTCATGTAATTTCTCTATATTGGAAACCCCCCCTTGGTTGATCATTAAACCAAGCTACAAAGCCATATTGTAGTACTTTAAATATTTAAACACTGCTAATCCATCAAACACGGACAGCCATGTATTGTGAAATGTGCCCCTTTTCTGTTACAGCGAGTTAATGTTGACTTTTAAAATTGCACCTCCGTGGTGTTTTGTTTATTATGTTTTGAGTCTCTAAGCACACTACTAGCTGCAGGGTGAACAATCTGGCAGTGCAAAGCACCTGTCAAGGACCTCCTTAGGACTTTATTACACAGTTAAACACTTTCTTATATCACTTTTAGGGGTGATTTCTGCTCTCGATTAGTATTTGCATTTTTCAAATTATTCTTTATAAGGGTACCTCCTCCTCAGCACGCTGATATCTCATGCGCCTTTGTATTTATGTTGCCAAAGCGCAATATTGACGCATTAACGTGCTATTTCACTCCTCAGTTTACTTTATTGCACTTGTCCTGCATCCAAGGATAGCATTTCTTAAGTGCATTGTAACTAGACACTCACATACACACACACACACACACAAAGCACACCTGGGGAAACATTCCTCGAGGGAAGTCATCAATCAGTTTTATGTCTTTCTCTGGGAAAGTTTCCTCCTCTCCAATCAAGCGTCTTCCCTCCTCCCTCCCTCCTTCCCTCCACTTTGATTCTCGTTCCTATATTTCCATCTGTATCAGTTTTGCTTCACATCTGAGAACGATCCACTCCACCAAATTAACTTCAGCTATTTTTCCTATTCCACCGTGGGGATAGCGAGATCTTTGCCTGGATGACGAGATAAGACTACTGCGACTGAACTTCGTCTGCGCCCCTCAATTTACCTGCCAGTGCTAATAAACCTGAAGGAGGAGAATGCATGCAGTGTAAAAAAAAAAGAGAAAAGAAAAGACATCCTTAACAAACCACAAAATGTTGAGCCGAGTCTTAAAAACTGTAGTTTTCTAGTAAACAAAAAAGAGCTGGAATAATGGTAAAGGTCAACCTGTTTGTCTTTATAGGGAGCTGTCTCACGTCTCCTGCTGCATGACGTAACAGCAAACATGAAACACCACAAAACTATAAATTACAGAAAGCACAAACATATTATGAAAAAAATGCATGAGTATCATAAGTATGATAAATGGGAGTTGGCCACTGATGGGATAATTTGAGCTATTTTGTTCTCTGGTTTAATTTAAAGTGTCGTTTGCAAACTCATCTCATGTTTTGGATATTAAATCTTAGTCTGCAATGCACTCAGTAACTGTACAACAAAATAACAGAGTACGAATGCGAACAAATAACTCACAACTAAAACAGCAGTGCAAATGTATAGCACTAACACACCTGCAACCGATGGAGCTGTTGTCAGAAAAGAACTAAACTCCTCACCTGACAACAGAACAAAGAAGTGCGTCTTCTCTGTGCAGGCCCTATAAATAAAATCAGACTCCAAAAAAAGGTTCTGCTCCTGAAAGAAGAACAAAGAAGAAAAGGTGTTTCTGTGAGCCAGTGAAGGCGACCAGAAATCAAAGCTACGTTTGACTAAAAATATTCCCACAGTGAGAAAAAAGAAAACATAAATGGAGTTCATCTGCAGTAAACAAATCACACAACAACAGGACAAAAGCCCTGCTTAATGCACTTGTGCACACAGAGGGGGGTTGTGTGGCTACTTTCTGTTTCTATTCTTACATCAAATGCTCTTTCGTGCTGTTTTAAAACAACTTTTGATTATTTTAAGATATTTCCTGAAAGCATGCACTGGTGCTGAAAACCTTTTACATAACCTAATTATATAATCAATGATTAACTGGAAAAATACAGGTTGTTAGCACAGAATGGTGGGCGTCAACACTGGACTTTCCCACAAAAAAAGAAAAGTAAATGGTATCCAAACATTTAAAGCTGATACCAGCAGAACACTTAGCTGTAAAACAAGTGTTTAAAGAATAAAGCTTTGGATCGGGGTTTTACGCATTCGGCACTTGGAGCCAGTTTGGCACAGCATGATGTGACTCCTCTCCTCGGTGGGAGCTCTTGGCTCAGTTTTGTTGCTATTAGGAGAGACACCTCCCAGATTATCCCATTAATTTGCACCCCCACTCCCCCCACCCCTACCCGGTGCGTTGCCCCCTCCCGGCAGGTTTGCCTTCTACTCAGCTCTCCTCTGCACACCGAGCTGGATGTCCGGACACTTGCTGCGCTGCTCTTAATGATCAGGAGGCACCGCGGGAGCAGGAAGGAGAAGCACTGCGACGACGCACATGGTGAGCTCCTGTGACTGATTTTTGATCGTTTATCGGCTCGAGATCTGCGGTAGCTGAGGCGGTGTGAAGTTTTATCTGCGCCTTCGTGGCACTGGAGAAAAGAAGCGACTGAACTGCAAGTGCAGACAGTATTTTCTATCGGTGGAACTGAGGGCTAAAAGAGGGTTAAATAAAGGCAGAAAAGCATTTGTGGGAAAGAAAAACTCGTATAAATTACATCGGGGGAGAGTTAAAGCTACGTTCCTCTTTTCAGTTATCGTTTATACACTTATTTTTTCATTTTGCTGAGTTAAATTTGAGAATAAATCTCCTTAAAAATTCATTCCTTTAAATGTAATTACTGATTATTTAACGCGCTTACAAATAATCTGTAGGACTGCACTAGAAAAAAAACACGTTTAATCCTTCTTGAAAATAAAATGACCTCATGTAGTATAAATTGTTTAACCTCGAGTGTTACTGAAATTTAAATTGCTTATTGTGTTTATTTTTATTTTATTTTTAATAAGAAAAAATTCAAAAAAAAAATCATCTGTATTTATTTTTTGTTTGTTTGTTTGTTTTTTACTGCAACACTGTGCAGAACTACAATTTTAAAAATATATATTTTCATTTATATATTTCTTTTGAATATAACCGTAAGCACGTGGTTTTACCATTATGTCCCATTATGTTGTGGTTCAAATGTAAAAGAAAAATTAAATAAATAAATCAAAACACAATATACGCTTATAACACGATTTCCAATTAGCAGGCCGGGAATTCGGCGATGTTATTTATCCTAAATGTTAAACACAAGCGAGAATAATGATCAACATTAAACATCAGAGTGAAAGTTTTCTGATCACGTTGCGATAGCCTCGCTGTGTAAATAAAGCTTATAATTGGCTGCAGCTAATTTGCGCTGAACAAAAGCGCTATTAGCTCTGCTGAACTGATCCAATTAGTCTCCGGGCTTCGCTCTCAGCTCTGGCCAAAGTAATCAGACTAAATATGATAAACATTTACGTTTAATGAACCGTGGCAAGGGTATCATTAAAGTCTAAGGACTCAGGTTAAAGTCAACTCCGGCATCCAGCGTGTGTCTGCGGGCTGTTTGCCTTTTAAGGTCCGTTTACAGTTTCTTGGTTTTTCTAAAAATTACGTTTAATAAAAATATCACCGTATTTGTCTTAATACAGACAGCCTGCTTTTTCTGTCTTTCTTTTCTTTAAGAATTTAGGGACTGGGGTTTACTGGATTGCAGTGAAGCGTTAATTAAAACAAGCTAAAGTTTAGTAAACAAAAATGTTTTTTTTTTAATGAAACTATAACATTAATGATTAATTAGCTCACGCAAATCACGGCTTCCCCCCCCCCCCCTTTTCTTCTTTTTTCTTTCTTTTTAAAAACATATTTTTTATTTCGTCCAGTGCTCATAAAAGGCGCAAACCTGGCGGTGTTTTTTGATTCATTTTGCGCCTGCTTCTCATTATTAACTTGCTGTATTACACTGTGTGGATTTAATTGGCACACAATTACGCACAGGATTTTTTTTTCAACACAATGCCCGAAGTTGTCTTTGGCCTGACTGCAGCATGGATTCCCAGTGATTTCATTTCCATCTGGTTTTCAATAAGATCATGTGAAGCTGGAGCTGTGCTGAAAGCCTCTTGCCAACTTGTATGAGGCAGTAAAGGGAAAATTGACAGGAAACTCCCCTTGTATTATCAAGTGGGCAACATGTGTTTTTTTATTCAAAAATGAAGCAAGTAAATCTTGCAGGTCGGTGCAGAGACACCTTTCAGATGTGCGGGGGCACAGATTGCCTAGGAGGATGCGGCACACGTGCACCGGACTGGCTGTTTGTTGGAGGTGCAAACATGAAGGACAGAGGCCTTTAGCTAAAGATACGAGCAGCGATAATCCATTTTGTGCTGTCTGTTGCTTCCACCTCCCGGGCCACCCCACTAAAATTAGATTATTACACCTAAAACAGAACTCCTGGAATCTGCTCCGCGTGGAATAACACACACATGGGCTTCAACTGTGCGGGCAGGAATGCAGTTTGGGAATACAGAGCGCATGCATAGCCTTTCTCTTCCCACCCAGAGCCCAGGGTTGTATTTCTGACGGAGGACAATTGCAAATTAACAAAGGTGTCAGTTTGGTAACATGCGCCAACAGGTGCCCGCTTGGTTCAGCTTCAAACGCGCTGGCTATAAGACAGAGCTTATATAATTGATCATATTTATTTAAAGGCTCCGTGTCTTGGAGCAGAGCTGCAACGTAAAACCCTGGGAAATCTTCCCAGATGCTATCAGCTCGATACAAATCCACCTTATTAAACAACACAGCCGTGTGTTTATTTGCGCAATTCACATTTTAATCTATTGAAACTCATCACAGAGGTTGCAGAACAATTTGAATTTAGCATATTTTCCCTCGCTGCGGTTGGCCGGGACTGCTGCGCATGACGAGGAATGTTAAAATGTGCGAGACGGGCCAAATCCAGGTCATCTGCTCAGAAGAACAGCTCCAGACGCAGACAGGCCCAAAGCTCTGCAAGGGACAAAACGAGTTAGCAGGTAACAAGAGAGAGGAACCACACACACTTCCTGCTAAATCATACACAAAAAAGACAAGTTTGCTGCGGAAGAATTAAACTTAAAAAAAAAAGTTAATTTATGGCTGATAAGTTTTCACAAGGATACGATCTTCATTCTTCAGTTGGAACCATAATACAGCAAAAGGCATGGTATATTACTTACAGAGACAGGCCAAGCATGAAAAAAGGAACATGCATAGCAAAAATGATCCAAGCAGATATGGAAAACTATCTATGCATTGCTGTTATTACCCCATAAGATCACATCTCTCTCTCTCTGAAAGCTCCACCATACTCGTAAATATAGAGAAAGATTCAGTGCAAAACTGTCTAGCAAGCAAACGCTTTTGCAAACAGCATTTTCAGCTGCACCAAAACACCTTATTGAATTTCCTATTCACTTACATATTTCTATCCATTTATTCAGATGTGAAAAACTTATATGCATGTGCACGAACTCCTGCAGCTTCAGCCTCTACCACATCATCAAACCACTCTTTTTTTTTTGCCCCCGACATCTCTGCTGCTTTCAAGTTCAGACACATTTCAGCTTTATGAAGAACGGGAGATTTACGCCGGGAAATAAACGAGGACTGCAGAGCACGAACACCAGCACCGCTCTCCTCGCTCTCTCCTGTTCGACTATGCTGTAAACATGCCCCCAGGTTGTCAGCAAGTATTTTTCCAGCCCCTTGCCAGCCAAGCATAGCTGCTTCTAAAGATCACCCGCCGGAGATGTTGTTGATCTCATCATACCACTATTTGGCTGTATAAGCTTTTTGAGAGGCAGATTGCTGCCAAGTTATTTCAAAACTTCTGCTCACAAGGTCCTCAAACTGAATGCATATTTGTTATATCAACAGCTATTGTGTGCATTAAGTTTGTAACTAAGATGAAGTAGACAAAACTGAAACGGAGATCGAGGCCTCTTCTTGGAGTTGACGGGAAACTGTTGCTTATTCATTCAGAGGAAATCCCGCTCGTCTTCAGCATTTTCCCCCCTGGCATGCTGGCTGTGTGAATTTATGGAAAGCGGTAGAGAAAAACCGTAGTTGAAACCATATCTGCTGGGTTGCATTGGCCGTGCCAGACAGTTGATCTGGTTTCTGCATTTGGCGTAGAGGGGCACATTAAAAACCTCAAGGGCCTCACTCAGATGAGGATCCATTTATAAGAATGGGTGTAATGGGCAAATGTTTAATTAGTCATGTAATGTGACAAAGACAAGAGCAAGTGCATGTCACGGGAATGTTAAACAACCTCCCCTTTTCTCTTTTACCCGTGTGTACTCTTCATCCCCACCACCCGCCTACACACTTGTAACTGCCCATCCGCTGAATTCTTGACTGCAATCTCACCACTACTTCCCTGAGTCCTCTGATAGCCTTTTACCCCGCTCATCATCCCTTTGACTTGTCTCCCCTTCTTATACAACTGGTATATCGACACCACATGAAACCAGAGACCCAATTAATCAGCCGATCAACTTATACGTCCTGCTTTTTATCAGTGTGTTCAGGTTCCCGTGGGGCATGTCTCGACACGTCAGGAATGGCTAGCCGAGGCATTCTGGATCACAGGAATGTGGCTCACTGGGACCAGGGTCACAGTCAGACCACTAATCACTGCACTTGTTACTTGTTTCCTGTAGCAACGCCACAAAACACAGGCGCCTGCTCAGCCTGTTATTCCCCTTTTGTGCTCAATCAAGTTTAGTCGATTTCTTTTCTAGAATTTGGTTGCGTTTGGACATTTGCGGTTTGTCCCCAGGCAGCTGAGAGACCGCCGTGACCTGCACGCAGGACCCCTCAGAGTTGTGTGGTCCCAAAAGGGAGGCCTCATATTTCGGTCGTTGGCTAATTGAGCGGCATGACGAGGCCGGAGAGGCTCTCAGCCCTGTTCCTCTCCTACGGGTTTGGTTTATGCAGCCCTGCTGACTTTGCTGTCAGTGTCAAACGCTTGTTAGGGCATCATCAATCTCACAGCAGTTAAGAATATTCCCAGAACAGAATGAAGGGGGCAGGTGATAGATGGGCAGGGAGACGGGAGAGCGAAGGAAAAGTCGTTTGAAACCGCCGAAGGACGGCAGATATAAATGAGAAGATGACAGCCCATTTAATGAAGAAAAGAAATCATTTCCCAAAAGCGAAAGGAGAAAGGTGCTGAACTCACCCTGCAATGGAGAAACTTACGTAGTGCTCATTGGGAAATGTGCTTCTGGGCTTTGTGTGAGCAGCGAAAAAACAATAAATCACTGGACCCTGAGAAAGTAGGTGCATTGTCCATTTTGTCCAGATGCCAAAGCGGACGAATTCTAGTATCAAATCATGACAGAAAAATAAATTACACTCCTCACCAATTATACGAAACGGGAAGCGGATTTGTTTGCACTGCAGACCTACACAAGTCAGGGTTTGTCTCTTCCACGGAAGTATCTGAGCAGGGGCTCAAGTCGAACACACATTTCGTTCCATAAATCATTTCTACCCTCCCAAATGCTAATCTCCAACTCCTCTTCCTCCCTCTGTTTCCCCGTGCCCTCTTTCCTACGCCATGACACTACTACACTGCTCATGGTCGGGGCTCTCACTGCAGTGACTGCAGCAATGACCAACGGTAAAGATATTTGGAAAGGGAGCAATAAATATGATGGATGTGGTCCAGCTCAGGTTTTAGCCCCAGCTGTCGGGTATGTTTTTTGTTATTTCAGACAGACCTGCTGGGCGCGCGCCCTTCTTCACCAGCACTCATCCCCTCGTTTTGGGGTTAAGGAGAGTTTTA
The DNA here is from genome assembly GCA_015106755.1 of Etia nguti. Taxonomy (NCBI): domain Eukaryota; kingdom Metazoa; phylum Chordata; class Actinopteri; order Cichliformes; family Cichlidae; genus Etia; species Etia nguti. Next base: position 19,593 of record VUQG01029431.1, on the reverse strand, counting down.
AGATGGATAAGTTCTTATAAGCTGTCAAGTACAAGGGTTCAAACTGGTGGCTGACACTACTGGGAAGATGGGAGATTACATTTTTACAAGATGAGGTCTATACTGGCAACTACCGAAAGCCAATAAGGTGAACTTGCAGTGATGCAATCAGTTGGTATGGTGTGTTTTCAATAAGGGGACAGGTGGTCCTTCTTAGATTTCCTTCTTCGGCTTCAAATGCGTATCAAATAAATCAATCAGTTTGTCTTTTGTTCTTTTCTGATCACGCTCCCGTGGTTTTCCTCTTTAAAAAATGATTTTTTTCCTCTCTCACAGGCTGGATGACATGATGTTCCAACCCTTTTCCCCTCCTCCCTCCACCTCTTTTTGTCCTGTTTTCCTTCTACTCCTCTTCCTCTGTCTTTCCCTCATCTCCTCTTCCCTTCCCCAACCGCCTTTGAGCTGGAATTCACCTAATGACCCCTGCTACCACACAGATGGCCGTCCGCGACACTGCCTGTCAGAGTTCATCAATGCTGCCTACGGGGTCCCAGTCAACGTGAACCACTCGCTACAAGGAAATGATTATGACAGCCACATCACCACCTTAACCGACCTCAACAACCCCCACAACCTCACATGTTGGATGGCCGATGCAGGTACTGACACAGGAGACTGGGTCCTTACCCTACCGCTAGGCCGCCGCTTTGAGATCACATACATAAGTTTTCAGTTCTGTCACCAAAGGGAGCCATTGGACCCCATCTCCATTTCCATCCTCAAGTCGATGGACTTTGGGCGCACCTGGAGGCCAATGCAGCACTACTCCAGCCACTGCCTCAGGAACTTCAAGCTACCTTCACAAACAGTGGCCCAAACGAGACATCAAGAAACGGAGCCCCTCTGTTCAGACCCACGCCCTCTACAGAAGCAGCGAGGAGGCATGGTGTTGGCCTTCTCCACTCTGGATGGACGGCCATCCTCTCCTGATTTTGACTATAGCCCCACTCTCCAGGACTGGGTGACAGCCACCGACATTCGCGTGGTTTTCCACAAGGTGTCCAGTGAGGTTAAGATAGGCCACATGGATAAGACGGAAGAAGAAAGATTGCTTGATGGTGGACATGACCTCAGAGAGGCTGGTGTTGTGAGATGGAGAACAGACTTCAAAGGTCACACTGGAGATCAGGTGGACAAGTTAAACGCAGAAAATACACTGGCATTTTTTGACAGGGTGACAAAAAACTCAGAGACAAGGGTGAGGAACAAAGGGGTTAGAATAGATAAGCAAGTCGGGAAGGGTCATTATAAAAGCTCAGGTCAAGATGAAGACGGGCACAACGTGACCAGCAAGGAAGGGGGGGACAGTTTCAGCATGGACACTCTCACTTCTCCTAAAAAGGGCGGGAAAGGCAGAGGGCGTGGCCGCAAGAAGGAAAACAATCATTGGCTGCCTTGCCCCAATGGAGATTGCAATTGGACAGTTGAGGGGCGGAGCAGAAGCAACAAAGGGCAGGAGCTGAGGAAAAGGAGGAACAACAATCACAACACAAGGCCGAGGAATCTGCAGGCGGCCCAACCATCTGCTTTTAAGCCCCCTGGCCGAGCACCTTTTGCCCTCTCGGACCTGCAGGTCGGGGGCAGGTGTAAATGTAACGGACACGCTTCCAGGTGTCGCCGCGACGACACGGGTCGTGCAGTGTGTGTGTGCAAGCATCACACAGCGGGGCCAGACTGTGATGTGTGTGAGGACTTCTACTTTGACAGACCATGGCATCGAGCTACACCCACTAACCCAAACCCCTGTGTTGGTGAGTCCTGCATCATACTGCCTTTGAAAATGCTAACATAAGCACTCCCACCTTTGGTCTTATGAAAGAAAATCAATCAAATCAGTAGAAAAAATATTGCAACTGTCAAAAACTGTGCATATAGTAAAGACACAGCATGACTGAATCCCAATTTCAAGCACAGGTTTATAAAGGCTATAACTCATCCAGCAACTTAATGTTGCTCAAACAGCACAAGCCAGACATCTGTTTTCAGCATTAACATGAAAACCTTTGCATATCAGATCCTGACCGATACTCAGCAGCCTACAAACATGTTGCAGAGGTGCAGTTCAGTGACTGTTACTCAAGGCAACACACCATTAATTATACATGACTTCAAACCTTAATACAATTTAAATGAGGGCATTTTAAAAGATCCCCCCATACAGTTGATGTAAAGATCAATAATGAAATCTTCTTTTTTGCAGCTTGGTGTCAACATATTTGCAATCAAGCTGAAAGTCATAAAATCTGGCTTAAGCCTTATTTGGTACTTTCTGGATACCATATTAAAGCCAAACTGTTGGATTTGAATAACCATTGATAATATTTTCTCCAGCCCTGAAACTGTTTTCTTCGTTGGTGTTCATCAGTATTTTTGCTTTGCCTATGTCCAGCCTGTGAGTGTAACGGCCACTCCAACAAATGCCGCTTCAGCATGGAGGTGTTTCAGCAGTCGGGCCGGCGCAGTGGAGGCGTGTGCCAGAAGTGTCGCCACCACACGGCTGGACGCCACTGCCAGTACTGCCAGAATGGATACACCCGCAACCACAAAAAGCCACTCAGCCACCGCAAAGCCTGCCAACGTCAGTGACTGGATATGTGTGTGTTTACTGTATATGTGGTTGGGGACACAAGACGGAGGGTAGAGGGAGTGCCTGACCCATACCTTTGATTGACTGTACATTCCCTGAAAGATGAAAAGTAAATCGGAGCGTGATCGTTTTTATGCCCGACTGTCAGAATGTGTGTTGCTATTTGAGCTTAGATGGCCCGCTCTGCCTCTGTACAAGTGTACAAAAGTGTTAATGGGGTGGTTACATTGTGACAGAGGACAGCTATTCCTGTTAGTGATATACAAAAACACACACAAACCACACCGAGCTGCCTCATGCATCCACATTATTACCACCTGTGGCATCTGCAATGACCCCCCCTGACCTTTGACCGGTGTCATGTCCTAAGTGACTGTGACACCCTAGCTTAGTTGTGTGCAAGCTCGACCACTGCTCTAATACTTTGCTGTATATCCAGAATTAACAGGCCTTGTGAGTTTCACACACATTCAGGGATAATAAAAAATATTAAACACGCTCAATATTTTATCACTTTTAAGGCATGAAACAAGAGTATCCTGCAAATTTATATGCTTTTAGTCCTGATTTATTGCTGCTACATTTCACTTAGTAACCATTCAGAGGCCAGCGGTGAGACAATTACTCATTTTCTCCAGGCAGATTGTTTGGACTTATTGTAAGGATTTGTATAAACATTGTTCGAGTGTGAACAGAGCTGCTGAGGAGAGGCTTCCTCTCCCCATCTGTCTTCTCTCATTGGCCCTTATCCTTTGAAAGCACTGGTAAATAAAAAGCTTTGCAATGTAAACTATGGCAAATCCAGGCAGTAATCATTATACTGTGTAACAGGCAATACTGCTAATATCTACTTAAGAAGGCTCATCTTCACTAAAAAAAAAAAAAAGAAACACCAGAATGATAATGATTCCCTGCAATGGTGTGCAATTTTGTTAATATCTCCACTGAGGAATTTGTCTTTGTTTACCCATCAGGAAACAGACACCCACGTGGTGTTAGTATAGGCCTTCTGTCATGCTCAATGAAACACCTGAGGACAAATGCTTGGTGTCATTCAGGATTAAACCTGGTCCTATCACTGATGGATGCATTTCTAAGTCCTGTTGTCCTGTCTTTCCTTTGCCACGTTATTTTTAACATATCTTAAACCTATCCAAAATACCGATGGTTCCAACTGGCTCTGCAGACCATTTTAGCATCTTTTAGCTTGTTATTTTGGTTTACAACCTGCTTGTTGTTGGACAACAAAACTGAGGCAAAAAGAGTACAGATCTTTAACATACAGACTAATATGCCTATACTGTAAGGTGATAATATGTCATAGCTGGATTTACAGCTCGTGTAAGTACCTACCATAAAATGTGCTTTTTCAGCCTCTAATCTGTTCATTTTTCTTTCCCAGCGTGTCAGTGCCATCCTGTGGGGGCAGTGGGTCGCTGGTGTAACCAGACATCTGGTCAGTGCCTGTGTCGACGAGGTGTGACCGGCCTCAGGTGTAACCGCTGTGCCCCAGGATATGAACAGGGGAAGTCTCCTCTGCAGCCCTGCATACGTAAGTTTACCGGCCACACTGACGTCCATTCTAAATCTGCTAAATTTACCAATGTCGTCAGAAAGAGTTTTTATTTTGAAGGCAAAACAAGACCTCCTTCCTCTTTCTGTCAGTTATTTATTCCACAAGGTTTAGTGCTACTAAAGAGTGCACAAATGAGCCACACAGTCTGTTTACAACTGCTAGCAAAGGATAAAGGCTGTTGCTGCATGCTAACACTTTTCCTAACCCACACAAGCGCAGATCACACTAGTTTGTCTTCATCTACCACAACTCAGGTTGACAACATTGCAATATTTAAAATAACATTGGAAATGGGTTTCGGCTGGATTTCTGCTAACCTAACCAAAATAGCTCTCCCTTAAAACTAGCAACGTGTAGATTGATATTAAGTAGTTAGTTAATGTTAGCCAGTAGCTCAGTGTAGTTGTATGCACAGTTTGGTATTTATCCAATACAGCACCGCATATGCCAAAACTTTTAATTTATAAAGGCAGCTTATGTAGGGGAGGGCTCTGTGGCATAATTTATGAGGCGAATGCATCATCAGTAGTCTGAATACATTTTCAAGACCACAAAATGTGTTTTAATTAGTTGATACAATGTAATCATTTTGAAACTGGGCTCACTGGAGATCTGGAATGTAAATGCATTTCTCTGGAAACCATTTTGGGTCAATTCATTCATTGTGTTTCTGTCTGATCATAGCAAAACGAGCAGTATAAAAAAAGAAAGAAAGAAAAAAAAGAACAACTATATTTCAGTCACTAAGGTTACAGGCAGAAGCAACAGCTTATATGCCTCACGGATAATACACTTTTTAGCCAACCGCAAATTGATAATTCAACAAAAAAACATTTTTTGTAGTATGACAAAAGTGCCACATAACAACAAAGAATCGCTGGAAACATTCCATAAATTTACTCCAGTTACAAAAACTGTGTTTTTTTGTTTTGGTGGCTTAATTTACAATTACTCTTAACTAGTTATTGATTGTTCTCATCTGGACTTGAGAGTTTACACAAAAGGGTTATTATAATCAGACATTTTCATAGTTCATGCTTGAAGGAAACAGATCTAATAAAGCAAACATTTAACATCCATTTACCATTTGATATTGGGCTGAATTTATTATTTGAATGTCTGAATGTAGTCTATAGGTAATCTGCCTGTTAAAGACACAACTGTGATGACCAATAACACTTTTAGCATTAACTAATGACTGAAACATAACTTCCCCCACTTTAGTTATCTGGATATTCATTTCCTCTCTGGGAGGACTCTGCCAGTGGGCTCTGTCTTTTGTCCCAGGGGTTCTGGGTCTGTCTGAGGGATTTCTCTCCTCCTCGCTCTGTTTCAAGGTTTTTCGTGTGTTTGTGGAAATTGGTGAAACTGCCATAACAGCCATCAGGCACAGATCACATTTTGCAGTGTCTCACTTCAGCCTGTATGTGTCCAAGTCAAGTCCAAGTTCCCATGTAATTTTGTTACATAAGTAGAATGTAAAATGTTACATTTAATGGAACCTGGTCAAATGGTATAGCTTCTGTTTACAACAAGCACTTAAAGATGAAGTATTTGAATAAATAAACCTTTGATTTTATATATTTTATTTGCATTTTACTCAAAATTTATGTTAATGTAGAAATGTTTGTGGCTTGCAACAGAAAGAAAATCAACTGGTGTTAAGCGCTGCAGTTCTTTTGCCTATTGAGTTTTGCACACATGTGGGAGCCTTCCAGGACTCCATGCGTTTGAAAACTATGAATAGAGGCCTCAAATCTGAAAGTTATGACAACCTCTTTTGTTTGTTTTTATAAGGATTGATTTCATAACAGCACTTAGTCTTACCGTAATTAAAAATGTTCTCTCTGCACTCGACACCCTTTGGCTTTTAATAGTTTGTTGTCAGTCATGACAAAGTGACTTCTTTAATTTCTCCTTCAACCTCATTTGTTCGTGGCCTAAATGGATTAAGCGATTCTATCAAGCTGTGTAAGCCTTTATCAAATTGTAGCTCAATATAAATAGGGCCGCTGCGCTTCAGTTTAATTTGGCCCGATCTCCCCGGCGTGTCTCCTTTTCATCATCCCTAGAGATGGTTTCCACAGCAGCGATAACATGAGCTGAGCGCTACAGGGAAACCTCATCTCCCGCTGATCTGGTATCAGCGTCAGATCAAGAGGATTGTTGCCACTCACATCTCTGCGCCTGGCCAGCAACAAACATCAGCCATGAGCGCTAATCCACGCGCACATCCCGGGCTAATCGCACGAGTGCCGACAACTACACAGGCTCTGACGCTGTGTTAGTCCCAATCAGGTGACATAGGGAGCCATCAGCAGGGAGCTTCGCACCTGTTGCACGCCTCAAACCGCCCCCATCGAAGGGCCCAGACTCATAACTCTCCTAGTGAAAGGAGTGAGTGAAAGAGAACCTTGTTTGTTTTTACTCCCAGACCATCTCAGTCTATGTATAGCACCTCTCTACTCCCACCACCTCCTACATCTCCCCTACACCTCATCAGACAGCCCTAAAGGCGTGCAGGAGTCAGGCTAAATTCAATGTTAGCTGCCATTAAACCATTTTATCTATGCTTTGAATAGACCAGAACGTCAGCAGAATTGTCTGACAGAGCTGCATATTTTGATTAAACTCAGGCAGCTAAAGCTAAAGCGTTATGGCGTTCAAGCTAGCTGATGAGATTAAACTAGCCTTTGCTAAAGCTTTAGCTGCAAATTTATTAAATGAAAAATTATCAAGTTTTATGATTTGTTACAACTTAGCAAACAGTTATTCCACATATTTAAAGCAAGTTGATGTGCAGTCACCTCAGCCAAAGTCATCCATGACTTCAGGTTTAACCCTGCGACGGCCATCGTGAAAGGTTACTGGAACAGTTATTTTGAAGCATTATCTAAAATAACTCTCAGTTGCCACTGGGACATAAAAATAACATCTATACAATCACCAGTTAAATCTGATTAAAAAAACATGTCTAAAGGTTTGCTAACTTTGCAGAATTTAAGTTTTTTTTCCTCTGAAAATTTTATTTCGACCAACATCTTTGCTGATTTCACTTCAGAATCCTTTTAGCGGTATGTCTGTCTGATAGTGGCTCTGGTTTTGTTAATAAAGTGTCAATGAATGCCAAAGAACAGACTAAGATGAGTTATTTGAGTTAGGGAGTCAGTACTGACTTTTCTCCTAGTGTCATGTTTTGTTTTGTTTTTACTTTGACCTGATATTTCTTGGGTTAGATCATATTTTTATTTTTATTTTTTGCTAATTTTATTCTGTATAGTTACTATGTTGATTTAGGAATATATGCACAGCATCTTGTGTTTCTACACTATTTGGAATATTTGGATATGTGACAATTCAGACATTTGACTTGCCTTGTAAATTTAGAAACATATTAAAAACTAGAAGCCCACTCAGCGACACATTCTCCACTGAGACCAATAACCTTGCTTTTCAGTTTTAATCAATCACAGATGTTACGTAACTGCTGGTTTGAGGTACTTCTTGAATGCGTTCCCAAGTGCAGTCACAAAAACCATCAAGCGCTACGACGAAACTGGCTCACATGAAGAGAGCCCCAGGAAAAGAGGACCAGTTCCAGTAGCAGACACATCTCTACATCAACTGTTCAGAGGAGACGGCGCAAATCAGGCCTTTATGGTCAAACAGCTGCTAAGAAACCACTACTAAGGAGTAGCAACAAGCAGAAGACATTTGTTTGGGACAAGAAACTCAAGGAATGGACATTAGACAAGTGGAAATCTGTGCTTTGGTCTGATGAGTCCAAATTTGAGATCTTTGGTTCCACCTGCCGTGTTTTTGTGTGAAGCTGAAAAGGTGAACAGATGGTCTCTACATGCATGGTTCCCACCCTGAAGCTTGAAGGAGGAGGTGTGATGGCGTGGGGGTCCTTTGCTGGTGACACTGTTGGGGATTTATTCAAAGTTGAAGGCACACTGAGCCAGCATGGCTACCACAGCATCCTGCAGTGACATGCCATCCTATCCAGCTTGCGTTTAGTTGGACCATCATTTATTTTTCAACAGGACAATGATCCCAAATACAGCTGTGTAAAGGCTATTTGACCAAAAAGGAGCGTGATGGAGTGCTGCACCAGATGGTCTGGCCTCCACAGTCATCTGACCTAAATCCAGTCGAGATGGTTTGGGATGAGATGGACCGCAGAGTGAAGACAACAGGGCCAACAAGTGCTCAGCCTCTCTAGGAACTCCTTCAAGACTGTTGGAAAACCATTTCAGCTGGCTACCTCATGAAGCTCATTAAGAGAATGCCAAGAGTGTGCAAAGCAGTAATCAAAGCAAAGGGTGGCTATTTTGAAGAATCTAAAATATAAAAGATGCTTTAAGTTATTTCACACTTTTTTGTTTAGTACATAATTCCATTGGTGTTCATTCATAGTTTTGATGCCTTTAGTGGGAATCTACAATGTAAATAGTCATGAAAATAAAGAAAAACCATTAAATGAGAAGGTGTGTCCAAACTTTTAACTGGTAGCGTATATAGAATAGCATATCACTAGTCAGCTAGTCACTAATTTCTGATAGACACCCAGTCATTTTGTTCTGGAAGCAGGCCTGACATATGAAAGACATTTCCTCAGTTCAGAAAAGGGAAACAAGGATTACTCCTATTAGGTGTCCAATGGGGAAAGAGTTAAAAGGTTGTTCCTTTTTCACGAAGTTTTATGAGATTGGGCTTGGTAGTTTTTACATGTTCATGCTTACATACAAAAAGATATCCCTATATCTGTCAGTCGCATACATGGATATCGTATTGTCACTAACCCTGCTCATGCAGGTAGCTCCAGTTGCCTCACTGGAACCCTTGACATGTACTATAAGTACACTTACAGAAACCCACAGCACCTTCTTGACTTTTAAACATGGGGGACCGTCAGCTGGATGGGGGTGTTGGGTGTCAGTGGCCCAGTTGTGTCATAGAAGACCAGACCTGGACAGAGGACGATGAGTGAGCTTATATGGCGGCACTGTCACACACAAACTTTTACAAGAGCCTGGGTTATGCATGCATCGCCAACCAGGATGTTAATCCACACCACCAACACGCACTTCACTCTGTTTAGTGTTTGAGACAAAACCATACAAGAAGTGAAGGTCTGACCTTATTAAATTCCAAAAAGTAAAGTTTGCATCTGTCTGTGTGTTAGAGAGAGCGCCACGGGACAGGTTTGTAGACCATAAAAGGACCACACACACATTCATTTTGACATTTGCTTATCTTCTGCATGGACATGCCTCACGCAGCGAGAGTCATTCAAACACAACGCGCACATATAATGCACAGGAGTGAAACAGACTGACAGCTCTGGTAGGTATCCTGAAGTTTCTCTGTGTGCCTGTTTTGCCTGAAACTCTGTTTATGCTTGCAGGAATTCCGGAAGTTGCTCCAACTCCAGTCTACCAACCTCAGTACAGCATAGGTAGGTCTGATTTATGGGAGTCCTGGAGAAATGCTTTGCATCAATGTGATGAAGCTCCTTGAGTTTTTTTAAAAATTTGAAGCAGACAATCCCTTTATAGACAAAAACAGAGAAGAAGACAAGACAGGAAAATTGTATCCTGAAAGACAAGTAACCTTATAACTTTTTATAACTTTAAACCTTTAAAGTAATCTATTAACTAAACTTCTAGTACTCTTGTTATTAAAGCAATATCTAATTTTTCTACTGTAAAGTTTTCTGCCTGCTGTAACCTACCATAATAACTTATGATATCCGAATGCCTCATGCAGGAAATTGTGTAACTGACAACAATGTTTGATTGAGTAATAACAGTAAAGTTTTTCCCTTTTCTATCCTCTCTTCCTTACTGATGTCACCATAGCATTTAGATTTATGGCCCTTTTGTGCGATCATATATCAGATCTCCTCTGAAGGCGTGCCACATATTTTTTAACAGATCGGTCCTTGAATTGAAACTGCTCTGGGAGCCGCTGCTCACACTCTCCACGGAGTGGCTAACCACTCCCTCCTAGCGGCGGCTCGAGGAATGTCCCACCTGCTGCAGTTGGGATCATCTGTTAGTCAAAGGATACTGTGATGACAAATAGAAGCAGCCATATTGTAATTAGGGGAAAAGACATGTGCTGATATGCTTGCTATGAAATGATATCCACCCTCATTTGACGATTCTCTCTCCCTCTCCCCCTCTCTGCTTGTCTCTCATGTAGCGGAGGAGTGCGTTTCATACTGCCAGCCTTCTCAGGTTAAAGTCAGAATGAACTTGGAGACCTATTGTCGAAAGAACTATGGTTAGTGGCCATTTTTTCTGTTTTAACCATTACCATTTTTTATTATTATATTATTAAATATAATTTAACAATTATAGTTGTTCCTGCTATCCATAATTGATGAGCATCCACCAGTATAACAGTGTATGTATGACAGAATATAATGAAAAAGCATAACCAGTCTTTAAATTATTTCTTCAAATGTAATGCAGTTCTGCTGAATCAAACCTAAATTGTCACAAATATTTAAAGTACAGACCAAAAGAATCTATCAAAATAATATTTTTTTTACTATGTTGTGCCTGTGTTTGTTAGTGCTGAAGGTGCAGGTAAAAGGAATGGAGCGCTCAGGTCCCTGGTGGCAGTTTTCCATCTTGGTGCAAGTCGTCTTCCGCACTGGGTCCAACTCCCGCATTCGCAGGGGCTCTCAGTCCCTTTGGGTCCCTGACCGCGACCTTGGCTGCGGCTGCCCCGCCCTCCAGGTGGGTCGGACAGTCCTTCTAATTGGAGCAGACGAAGGAGAGCAGCCCTGGGTGCCAGAGGAGAAGCGCCTGGTGGCAGATCGCTCCACTCTAGCCCTCCAGTGGCAGGAACACTGGAGCCCCAAACTCAGGGCCTTCCGGGGGCAGGACAAGAGGGGCCGCTGTCCACCAAAATTGGCAAACAACCACCAGCACTACAGGGAGCACACAAAACCCCAGTCTGGTTATGTTCCCCCTCACCTGCTGACTGAGAAAGATGCCGAGCCTCACGCTGTTAAAACACACAAGACTGAAAGTTCAGCAAAGCCGCACATGTTCAAAGTTAAATCCACTGAGGCGACACTACCCTCTTCTTCTTCACCCACTCCAGTGTGTTCTACTCAAAATCCTTCATGAAAACTTTAACAGTGAGAAGATTTAAAGACTCAAATTCTAGTATATTGAAATTCTCAAAAAACAGAAGAACTACAAGGAGTGAAATGTACAATTTTCCTTTTTTTTTGTCAGTGGACTTGACATTCAGGTGAGAAGAAAGCTCAAAGAAACCCTTTAACACAGAAGCACATACCCACCTTTAGGTTTATGTACATTCTTAAGAGGTTAATTATTCCATACTGAGTTCTGCAGGAACATAAAGTGGTAAAATTCAGTGATGATGAATGGTGAAATGTAAAATGTAAGTATCATTATTTTAATATTTCTACTAAGGAAACATCTGAAAATTAAAGTCCGACTGAAATTTGAAAAATGTCAATCAGCATTTTGTCTTGAAAACTTAGAAAGAAAATCTATATTTAGATCATATTTATTTATTGAATTGTTTTACCTAAAGGGAAAATATTACAATCAATGACATCATAAAAAATATTTACCATAGTAATTAGCACAATGACAAATGGTTTAGTTAATGTGCAAAAATGTGATTGATTTTTTTTTATTTTACTAGTAAATACTTTATTGTAAATTGCCCATTATAGCATGTTAGACTTTATTTTTAATTCGTGTGTAAATTTGGGAAAAGCAGATACTGAAAATTAATCTCTTAAGCAATTTCACTAAATTAAAATAACTAAACAAAGTTGAAAGTCACGTAGCTCACACTGCCATTGCAGCATAATCATAGCAGAATGTGTCTCTTATATAAAATAAAAGTGAGCACCGCGCTGGAAATTAGCAAATTTGCATTTATTATAAATCATTATTCACTATTACACTGATGCTGTAGTTTTGCAGTTTCGATTTAAAACCCCAAACTTTCAAAACTAAATTAAGTAATACTTTATTTATTTATTTTGCTGAACTACTTAAATGTTTTCCTTTCTGAGACATTTGTTCCCCTTTAATCAACTTGAACTATTTTGCAGAATATGTATATCCCACCTAAAAGTATAATTTCAGTGTATTTATTTTTGTTATTTCTGTCTGATATGGACATGAGTTAAAATATTATTCATAACGTGTTGCTCTACAGTTCAGTTGCTCAGATTGTGTTTTTTTACCTTCATGTAAGAAAGACAAAGCTGTGACACCACGGGTGCATTGGGCAGCTGGGTTAGCACAGACAAGATATTATTACATTGTTAAATTCAGTTTTTCAATTTGACAAGTATCTTTACTCTTGCCTGTCTAAAATAATGAAATTAAAAAATTAAAAACAGAAATTTTTGATTTAGGCTAATTTAATTTAGACTAAGAAAACTAATTGATTTTCAAATTAAAACATTTAAATAAGGAACACTTCATTACATATGTACATATAGTAAATTTAAATTCTAAAAATGCTTTTTAAAACCCCCCATTAAGGGTAATAATTGCTTTAATTTTCTTTTTGAGTTTCTTTCATTCTTTTTGCATGCATTTTCAGTAGTGGGAGACAAAAAACCTCACTGCGCTCACACCTTTAATTCAAACTGTACAATATTTGATGAAAAGAGACTTTATCTACAATCTGTTCCCTCACTGGACAGCTGACACAAAGACCAAACTAACTTAACCTCATTTTCTAGGAATCCTCAGATACACCATAAGGAGCCCAGATACGGATCTAAAAAACATCGGTCCAACCTGTCGTCATGACTTCTGTTTCCATTTGGGAGATATCGCGTCATAGCCCAGGGGAAATGGGGGGTTGTTGGAGGTTATGAAGACAGATGGAAGAGTTCCTATTTGTTGAGCAGCCATGTTGTTTTGGTGGGACCTGTGTCAGCGATTGGCTGTGCAGCTGTGGTGAAGGCTATGATTGAAAATAAAGAGAGAAAAATAGACTCGCTGACTGATGACCTCGCAGCAGGACTGAACATACAGTACACTGAAGAGTGTGTGAGACTGTTTTGGGACTTCTTTTCCTACTCTTATGAGGTCCAAACATCCGCGCAACCAGCTGGCAGCTTACCATGCTTATTATGCTTCCAAACAAGCTGCTCACATTTCTTTATACAGTAACCCAACATGCAGCATGTTTTCTGTACACTGTCTTTAATAATTTACCAGAAAAACCCCCCCATAGATTTAGTTTTATACTTATTCAAATACAAACTTTTTTTTTTACCACTTAGGGTGACCTTTGTAAGAAATCAGTCAAATTTAAGTGCACATTCACACTTGTGTACTTGTAAAGACCTTAAATATCACATTTTGACGGATCTATATTCATCACACATATTCTTCAACACCTTAAGCTCAGTTAATGGGAATGACAACAAGAACTATAAATATTTAATTAAAACAGCCAATGATGTCAGAAATACAAAAAGAGAAAATTTTAATAAAATTTAATGTCATCATCTTTGGCATTTTTACTGGCCTATAGTTTATGTTTTTCAAATAAACCACTGTAGTCATTTCATAATGTGTGTTGATTTCATCAGACCATTCATGTAAGTGTCTTTGACTAATACTTTGATGCTAGGTGGTGATATGAAGCTCTCAAACGATACACATATAAATGTTAATTACACAATATGTGTGGATATGTTTACTGTGTGTACTATGTAAAGTGTTTTGCATATAAACCGTAAAGAGATTATAATGTATGGACCATCTTTTTAGCATCTTTCAGCTCACTTTTGTTTTTAAAGCGTTTGATATACTGTTTTGGTTCACTCTCACTGCTCTAATTAGCACGCTTTCAACAGCAGGCAGCTGTTTTCAGTTAAAGACAAAAATCCAAAACACAGCTGTACACTACCAGGAAAACAGCAGAAAAAAAAACTTTGGCAATTAACCGGCAAACACAGTGGGACATTTAGTAGCAAGAAACAGATATTGTCCTCACGAGTTGGTGGAGACCAAATTATAGCTAAAAGTAGAGTGATTATCTGGTGGATGCAAATATACTTCAAGTAATTTCTTCGTGTTCTGTGTTTTTCAAAATCCAGTGAAAGTAATAAATAACTCATGTCAGGTTTGTGTTTCCATCTTGCGAACAACAACAAATGGTAGCAAAGACAATCCAATCTCACATTTTCATTTTGGCAGCTAAAATCAAGAAAAGGAGTTTCTGCACCCTGAAACACCAAACGAACCAAAACGAGAAGGGCACGGCGGCTGTAAAAGTTAACAGTGCGTAACACACAAATTATGTGTGTGTGTCAGGGGAAGAAAAGTGCAAGTCAACACATGCACGATCATGTCTTGGTGTGTGTGTGTGAAGCACCTGCTGCGTTGCTGCAGGAAGCACCTGTCAGCAGTCGTCTCCGCGGTGCAGCCCCTGTCGACATGAGGGTTTGATCCCAAAACTCCCCAAACACACACACTTACACCGACACTAACAGACAACTTAAGCCCGTGGCTCGCTCTGCAGCAGGGGCTGCACATAGTCTGCGGCTTTGCTCCAGTTAAACTGACAACATGTTCTTTTCTGAAGCGCTGTGGATGGGGATAGGCTCCCTGTTTTGGTGGCATGTGGGGAAAAGGAGATCAGATTCTTCTTCTGCAGAACGGGAGGCAGCAGTGTGTGTGTTTGTGAGCGTTGGTATTATGTTTACAGCCTGCCGAGGGCACGTTTTACGAGAGGTGATTCCTCCTGTGTTGCAGCCAGAGCCAAAGTTCAACTAGACTTCTTGCAAACACACCGATGCACACTACTTTTTGTCCTCAGACACATACAAACACACACATTTAACTCTCTTCTCATCCCGTCAACACACACACTCCAAATTGTTGCCTCGCACCCAAGAGCTTAAGTCCAAGTTCAGAAAGTCACACTGTTTTCAGGATGCACACACACAAACACACGGGGGCTTCTGTTAACCTGAGATGCAAAGGGTCAATCCCTGTGATCCTGCAGCCTACATGCCTTCCATACAGACATGCCGCCGACACCGCAACCCGACTCCCGGCCAGATTAGGACTAATCAAGCATGGCACAGCTCAGGGCAGCAACGGCATGACACACACATGTAGACAAACACATGGATATACTGTACTACAAACATGTGCCAACCCTTCCTCTTTAAAATTTCTCATCAAGTATTTGCCAAAAACATGACCACAGACAGAAAAATCACTGCTTGCATCAGGTATCTTTATTAACAGTGAGCACATGCAACATTTCAGAATTTGGATTTTGCTCCTTGTTTCTGTTTCAGTCTGTTGAATTTCCTGGCAGTTTTTCATAGTTCAGGTTTTATGGGGTTAATGCTTTCCTACAGCACATAAAATATCTGCAAATACACAAATTCCATACCAGGGAGAGTTTATCTCTCAGAAAACGCTGCTGTTGAATTAAAAGGTCTAATTTAATGTCCAGGTTTGTTTTCCTTCACTTATTTTAGGCACCATGTAACAAATGTGCATGACGCTCTTCCAGAAGCAAGTAGGAAACACCCGCAAACAAAGAATGAGCAGCTGCTTCGTACTCTGACACTTTTATATACTCTCCAGATTCACTTTTGTAACTCAACAAGTTGTTGTTGATATGAGTCTTGTGCATTTCTGACATCTGAGGAACTGAAGATCCAGTGGATTACTTTTATTTTTGACATCCTAACCACAGCAGAAAATTCTTAGTGATTGCATGAGGGGCAGCTGATGCTACCAGTAGCAGGCCAGAGCGACACTGTACGGAGAAAAGTCTCGATAACTGAGTCCTATTGCAACAGTTAAGCACCTAGCTCTGCAGTCTGCTTTTACAAACATTTGTGAAAGAATGAGCCATTTGAATTTGAGCAACAAGTGAGTTTGTGAAATTTCTTCCTTACTACATATTTCATGGTCAGCCATGAGTTGTTTGATTGCAAAGTGGAAGCATTTAGGAACCACAGCAACCCAACCACGAAGTTGCAGAGCACGGTCACCGGGTGACTGGGTGACTGCTGACTCAGTAAGTGCAGAGCTCCAAAGCTCCTCTGTCCTTAACATCAGCACCAAAAGTGTGCACCGGGAGCTCCGTGGCATGGTTTCCATGGCTGAGCAGTTCCTGTTGGTGTAATGTGCACTTTTTTCCACATAATATTTGTGTAAACTGTAGTATGCACAATCAGACGCCATAGAGTCTTTGATACGAGTTTAAAACCAAATAAAAAGCACTAGATATGACTATCTATCTTCATGTTGTCTTTTTTTTTTTTTTACAACTGGCATTTTTGAAAGGATTTTCTTTCTAAAAGAGAGGGCTGACAAGACCAATAGTCTATTTAAAGCAACTTGGATGTACACCAAGATTTTACAGGTTCTTCCTTTGCCTGTCGACCACCTCTCCACTTACTTTAATGAAATTCAGATTGGTTTTCCAACAAGCGTTGTGTAACATAACAACTTCTGCAGGATTTTCTCTTTGTTCCTGCTCTGGGTTAGATTCTGGTTTAACTCTATCCAGCTGAACTCTGAGGTTGTTATCCTTTATGTCTTAAACAGCCTTGACTGCGCTCTTACAGGTCAGGTAGTTAATTAATGCCTCATCAATCAGAGCAGGCTGGTCTTTGGGGGACAGGCTGCATTAAAGCAAACCAGAGGATTTTAGGGGGTTAAAAAAGTGCTGCAACAACTTACAGTGTAAAAAAAATAATGTATTTCTTGTACTATGAAAGCACATAAAGCTATTCTGGTAGATCCCAAAATGACATTTTAAACCTTTAAATGTATTTAACATGGCGATTTTAAGAGGAGTGAACTCATAGGTTTAATATGCAGAGCATACATGTGCGTCTGTATAATGTTTTTGCATGAGACCGTGAGGACCTGCCGTCACGTGGCCACAGCTTGACTTTTCCCATTAAAGTTTTCCCACCAGTTGCAGGTGTTGACCAGTCGTCTGGTCCCTGTTTGGCCACAAATGTCTGGGATGTGTCAGGCCTTCCTCAGCTCTGCTCCCTTTGTAGTCTGCAATGGGAACCTCGTTTTGTCTTTGTAGTCATCAAGCAGAACCTTTTTTTGGCAGCCACCGTGTTAGAGGGGACAGGTGATTTATGGCGGAGGGAGCAACAGGGTGATCCCTGCCATTCGTTTCTTTTTTTTTTGGGTGGGGACTCATTCTGGATGTTTTTATGGTGTCTAAACACACTCTACAGTCTATTAGTACCCTGAGCGCTGGGCTCGGAGTCCAGGATTAGCGATCAAAAGACTGATGGCGGGGGCATTGGGGTAAAAGGTTGGAGGTAACATTAGCCCAGCCTGCCCAGGTGGCGTGGCTGAAAAGAGACTCCCATATGTGGTGTAGATGGGTCAAACGTGGGCTGTGTGTGTGTGGGTGGAGACTTCCAGCGTGCTGTATGTGGAGCCTGTGTGTGCATGACTTTTATGGAGCATACTGAACTCCGTCTAGTTGGATCTGAACCATAACCGATTAGATTTCAGGCTCGGAGAGGTGACCGCAGACCTTACAAATGAAATGTGGTTGATTTTTCCTCAGCCACATTTCACCTTCACAGTACTTGGTGTGCCACTGCAACCTACTTCACTTACTCTGAAAAAAATGTAATTAAAATCACCCTTTTTTGCTAAAGTTCCTGTGAGCAGCTTTGAGTAAAAATGAGGAAAAGGAAAGAAATTTAAAAATTGGGTTTTAATTTTGCCTGGGCAGTCATCCTGAGAATTAAGAAAATAAGGCAATTAAATAACATTGAACATATTTCAGTTCTGATTCCTTAAGATGACCTTTTACTGAAAAATGAATAGACTTTCTTGGGACGCTGTATACCTAACAGGTCACAAATGTTGGAACTGACATGAAAAGTCATCATTATCTGAATCTAATGTTGAAAATAATGATATGACTGAAAAGTTTGCTTTGCTTCCTACTTTATATTATGTAAGTTTAATATAATGTGTAATGTAGGTATAGAACTATTTTAACTTTGGCCAGTTTAAATGCTTGACGTGTCTTTTACGACCTGCTGTTCAGGACATATTTAACAACAAATTTCACAAATTTTAAATGTTGCAAAAAACACACAAGAGTCCATTTTTTAAAATTCAATAAATAGGTTTATTCTTATTGATAATCTTACAGCAGTCACTCGCAGTGTGGTTTCTAACCATTTATATGTCTTTCTGGCCATGACACAGCTGGTGGTCTCATATGTGGGTGGCCTCATCCTCAGTGTCTGAGTCATGTGGCAGAGAGAGCTGGGCTTCAGGGAGGTTGTTGCACTGCAGGTAGCTGAAAACGACTTGGACCTGAACACACACACAAACACACAAACACACACGCATCATGTCCACGGTGAAAGAAAAACAAGTTTCTAAGTTATCACACACCTCAGGGTTTTAAAATGTATTTTAGTTCAAAATTTAGCACAATTTCCAGAAACTGAAAACAAACTCTGAAATTTTAAACTGAAAACCGATGATGTCATTATGTCATACTTTGTTAGAGTTTCAGTCATTGATCGAGTCACAGGGTGTAACTGAATAGTCTGAGCAGGCACAAAAAAGAGCTGCTCAAATTTCCTACATACCAAGGAAAGGTAAAGTTTCCTTTACTGCCTGCTTTAGCACAGGATGCACTGGCTGGACCATGCTTTATGAACGGAGCAATTCAATAATTCATAGCAAATCAGTCAAAAAACAAACAAACAAAAAACCCTTACCAGGGCTCTAGAGTGCAACCAATTTGGTCGCATATAGGACCTAATTTCTCAATAGTGTGACAAAAAAAAAAATCCTAGGTCGCACCGTTGGGACCAGCCATTCAGTACAAAAAAAGGAAAAGTCTGTGCAACTCTGAAGTCTCCGTGTGGTCAACAACAGACACATATTATGCACATATCGTGGTCTAAACCAATCAGAGATAGTCAGGGGTGGGACCTCTCTGATTGGCCGTGGTCCAGATATTCCTGTAGTCCTTCGTGTGTGTACGTTTGAAAGTGCAGGCGGATAGAGAGAGGTGAGTAGCTTGAATAACGCGATATCATTCATTAAATCCTGAATCGACTTTTAAATATAAATGTATTTTGCCCGAAACACCAGACTCTCAGGTTAAACCTCACAAAATTTCAACAACTACCAAACAGCTAAAATAGTAAATGAGAGCAGGTAAACGAATTCTGCACAAAGACATAAACACAGGTTTTGCAGGTTTTGTCTCTCTCCAACCAAAATTGACTGAACCAGCAGCAAAAGAAGATCCAAACTATGCTTCACATTTGATAAACATCGTCATGAATTCCCTCTTACTTTTGCTGTTTTGCTTCTACTAC